>VNJR01006706.1:101289-114024 GCA_008042585.1 Drosophila punjabiensis
GAGGGGGGGGGGGGGGGCACGAGGAGAGGTCAGTGCATGCGACACGCAAGCCACTCAATCCACAAAAGTCTCTCCCCTATCCCCTCTCCCCACCATCCCCTCTTCAGCCCTCTGGACAAGCCCGAAATGACACCGAAAACCGTAACGCTGGAAAATGGTTACGAAAAAGTATTAAGGCCTTGTCACTTTGACACCTTTTGGGCGGGCGGCTAGGGGGGTAGGTTGCCACCAAAACAAAACGTTGCCAACTCGCTGGGCTGTCAGTTTGCATTCGATATGGGGCCTCGAATAAGCAGAAAGCAAAAAAGTACAAGCACAAAGCACAAAGCAGGAGCAAGAAGCAAAAGTAGGTAGCAGAAGCAAGAAGCAAGTCGCAAATAGCTACAAAAAATGGATTAGATAGCCATCAAGTTGGGTCTAAAAGGCCGGCCACATGCAATGGTCATGTGTCCAAAGTCCCTGCCAAATCGCTGTCCACCCCCCCACGATATAAATATAGATGAGGAATCGGGCCATTAAGGCAGATAATCCCAAATTTATTTAGTTTTTAGGATAGACAAGGACTTTCTTGGGTTTATGGAAAGAGAAAAGGTAAAAGTTAAAGAACATTGCCTACCTCTATCATATTATATAAAATTTTCATTAATTTAAAGTTTCTAATTTTACATTTTTGTAATCCAAAACCCTTTAAATAGTTTCCCTTGCTTGCAAATGCCACAACACTCTGGCAACAAAGTGCCACACACTTTAAGGAGTACTGTCTTGGCCCTGCTTCTATTGCTCCCTCTCCTCTGTTTACCTTTCAATAATTTCCATAATGAGCTTAGGAGGGACGGACTGGCCATAAGCTGGGACTATCTGGTATCTGGTATCTGCTATATCGGTGCATCTGCATCGCTGCATCGCATCTGCTTTGGCCCCAACGGACAACGACTCCCATTCCCATTCCCCCAATAAGATGTTTTTGCAATTTGCATTCATTTCAATATTGATCGAATCGAGCGGACCCGCAACATTAATCTGGATACGCACACCCACACGGGGCTAAGTGTATGTGCAGTGAGAGAAAATTCAAGGACTTGCAAGTCTCAGTTAATATTGTAAATCTGGAAATACTTAAAAAAAAACCGAGTTTATAATTTGAACTTAATGATTATAGGCTTTAAATTTAAGAGTAAAAATGAGTAAATTAAAGGTTAGATAATTAGTTCTCAGTGTGCTTAAATATCCAGGCCACCCACTTGCAGTGCAGATATCTGGGCATGTACACATAAGCGTGCATCCTTCAGATACACATGCGTATCTCTGGCAGCGATTCGCTCATAACTCGTGTAATAAAGCCGTCCGTCCGACGTTCGTCGTCTGTCGTCTGTCGTCTGTCTTCTGTTGTCGCCCCGAAAAACTTGGAACACGTGTCGTCGACACCGAGCAAAGCAACCACGGCCAAGACAGCTGAAAAGGAGAAATGCAGACAAGCGGGAAAGCAGCCAAGCACAAGAGCAGGAAAGCAGGAAAGCAGCAAAGCAGCAAGGCAGAATGGCAGCTGCCCACGTAGCCCCACCTTTGAAGATGTCTGCGCAGATAGATTGGGCTAGATTGCAGCTCCAAAAGCAAGTTGGAGCCTGGCTAAAAGGAGCTACAGACCCTGGGGATACCCTTTGAACTGATTTATTTGCATTATTTATGAGCAGATACTTGGTTATATATCAAAGATACATCTATTAGAGTTTACATTACATTTAATTTGAACTTATTTAGTTCTTAATCGTTTGCATTATTCCACTAGATACATTTACTAATTTTTAGAGATGCATCTTCCTGGCAATAGGTACACCTTGGATGTTCCTGGGAACTGGAATCAGTGCAGCAGCGTAGAATGGAGCGTGAAGAAAGGGGGCTTTTGGAAATTGGACTTGCGGAATGGGTATGGCTATCAGGCGCCGTCAACATGCACAAGCACACACCACACACCACACACCACACACCATACACACACTCTGCATCAGAGTTAGCTAGAGATACAGCTAGAGATACAGATACATCTAAAGCTACAGCTACAGCTACAGATACGGATACTGTGTGCAGACTTGACAGTGAAATGGCCTTCAGTTGGAAGTCGGATTGGGTCGCTTCATTTGCATTAAATAAGCTGAAATTCAGCAGCGGCACGCTCCATTTAAGCGCTTTATGCTCGCTCGCCGGTCAATCCAAGATTTCCCTGGAACAAATGCTATATACATTCTATATATACATATATCCCAAGTGTTTTGGTCCAGATCATGCGAAATTATCGTGTAATTAAGCGTGGCGCTTGCCGGGGCTCCGGCAATTAGTGGCTGCCAGCATTCATCCCAAGTATCTCAGTATCTGCGTATCTGTGTATCTGCGTATCTGAGTGTCTCTGCTTTAGCATTTGTGAGTTGCAGAAAGAGAGGCACAAGTGGCTTGGCACCGTTGCGCTCGATTTGCAACGATTTTATCCGTAGATGGGTAGAAATTCCAGAAGAAGATGGATTTGATTCTGAAGGGATTAGGAATATATATCATTCAAAGGCAATAAAGTATATATAAGAGTGGGTTGTTTTTATTTTATTTTTTTAACATTTCTAATATATTTTTTAGTATTTTCAATAATGTTTTTTAGCACAGAAATTCCCATATTTTCGCAATCGCGACAAGAAAATACAATTTGTTATTGCAATATTTTCGTTTTCACATTTCGGTTGCAACTCTGGCTGCCTCGATTTGGGTTTGGAATATTTTTGAGGGGATTCTTCCTGCTTCCACGCCGAAATAAAATAGTCATTGATATGTTATTAAATATGGCGTCGACTGTGCAAACAGAGAGCATGCAAAGGGGGACAGGCTGGGACAGGATAGGACATGGCAGGACAGGACAGGACAGGACAGGACAGGACAGGCCCACAGGATACACAGGCAACGTATGTACGGGCATTCATGTTTATGAATATGGCTGCGAGCCCCCCCGAAAAACTCTTTTGGCATTGTTTGCTTTGATTTTATTAAGATTTTTGTGTTGATTTTGCCTTTTATTACAATCCAATGCCGGAATATACCCTCGATTGCGAATATGAATATTCATTCATTGCCATTTTAGTGTTGTTGTTGCTATTTGTTGTTGTTGCCATTTGTTGTTGTTGCTGTAGCTATTGTTGGCCTGACTGTTGGAAATTCAGCAAAAATCAGAAAACCGCAAACACAAAATGCGCTTAGATCGACAGAAAAAACAATCAAAATCCGTCCAAAGACAATTCCAAACGACCCATAAAAATTTCATCATTTATTTACGCACACACAAGGCCATAAATATGATGTCTATATACGGATATATACTCTACTTGTGTCTATAACCGTCGATCCGCTTAATAGTCGCCCGATTCGTGGCATATTTAATTCGGTTTAGCGGGGCTTAAATTTAATTTCCAAACCGAAAAAGAGTTGAATTTTCAGTTTAAACGTTAAGGAAATTAATGGAGCTTTAATGTGGGAGTTTCCAGTTAATCGTTAAATGCTGCCCTAATCCATTAAATCGGTTATAATGTTTACTTAAATGTAAAGAAATAATTATAAGGGTTGTGGCAAGGTGCTAAAAGTTTTAAAAATCTATTTTCTTGCAAAGGATAAGTTGTGTTGTTTTTACAGTTTTCAGAAGTTGAGCTAATAAAAATAAATAAAAACGTATATTTTATTTATTTGCACACTAAATGCATAATTATAAACTGAGCTAGAGGATAGGTATAAGCCATACAAATTTCAAAGAAAACTTTAAGAGAAATTGTTTGAGTAGAATTACTTAAATTAATTATAGATATATTGAAAATAGTTTATATAGTATATCCTTTGATACTATTTTAAGTAAGAATATAAATTGTAATTAACTTTAAAGTATCTTTATTTGAAGAGAACTTAAAAATGCAGCCTGGACTTCAATTGCTGTAATTGCTTCTATTTTCCAACCTAAATTTTTTTAGTTATCGAACTCCTTAATGTTAGGGCCATATAAATAATTATTATTTACCCACAAAAAAAAAAAGTACTAAAGAAAAAACCGCTTAAAGCCTTCATAAAAAAAGTCGTAATTTTTCACATGAACTCTTCGATTATTTGAGTTTCCTCGCGTGTTGAGTAAAAGAAGGCTGCTTCGTAGAAGGGCTGAAGTTTCCCCAATTTCCCTGCTCCATTTCCCCCCCCCCCAACTTCCCGGCTCCCGGCTTTATGTTTGTTTTGTGTTTAGCAGACAAACAGCAAAAATGAAAATCAACAAGAGATTTCCGTCAACCGACATCCTGCCTGTCCGCCTGCCTGCCTGCCGTTCAATCCTCTTTTGTCTCTAAAAATATCACAAAATAAAATTCATATTAAAAAATTTTCATTTATTTATTCTTGCTTTGCTTTATTATTTGTTTTGCCATTTGTTCCACACACACACAAATGCACACTTACTACAGGAATAAGGAGCATAAAAAGGAGAAAACAAATCGAGAGGGAAAGACGAAGACGGCGAGGGAGAGTGGGAGTGGGAGTGGGAGAAAGGAGCAGGGAAAGAAGAGAGCCAAAATATATATATATGTGTGTGAAGCATTTAAAAGCTTTACAAACATTAAAATGTCTGTCTAACTGCATGTGTGTGCGTGTCTGGCTGTCTGTATACTGGAAAAAATTATTTCAATTATAATAATTGCATAAATTAAAACATTAATAAAAAATAAATAAAAAGCAATATCTAAATGTTTTTTTTCGGTAAAAATGCAGAATTTTTCCTTTAAATTTAAATTCAAATTCTTAAAAAATACAGTAACAAAACATAAAAAATAAATGGTTTAAAGATTTATATACCATTGCCTGAAAATCGATCATAACTCAGCCAAAAATGGTTTAATTTCATTTCGGAACCATTTTCTATGCTTGTTTTCATTAGGCTACAAATTTAAAATTGTAAAAATTAAGGTTTTTGGTGATTTTTTTCACAATTTTAACAATTTTAAAAAATTGATTACACTTTCATCTCGTACAAACAAGGTTAGATTGAATCGGTTTTTAATGCTGATCAAGAACGCTCCTTCACTTCATTGCAGAGTTATAACTACAAAAAAAATATAATAAAAATCCATAGAAATTTTCTCACAGTGCATGTGTGTTTATCGGCATCAAATATTGTGCTCGTGTGCGTGTGTGTCTCGTGTTTGCGCAAATCGTTAGAGCGAAGAGTTGTGTAAATATTTGTGTGAAAAATTTTGCCAAACGTGGATTAAAAACTTTTTGCCAAGCGAGCGAGATGGGGGTACAGGTGAGCAGGCCACAGCCAGAAAGAGATAGAAATATAGAAAGAGTGAGACAGAGAGAGAAAGAGAGAGAGAGGGGACTGCATTTAGTTGTCGTTGGTTATTTGGTTGCCTCGCATATCTGCTATCTATTACAGATTTATTTTGAAAAATTTATTAGCATATTTATTTACTTTTTGTGTGCTGTGTGTGTGCACACCGCTTGCTATGAGTGTGCATGGTGTGTGTTGTTTGTTGTGTGTTGCGGGTTGGTCGTCCGGGCTTATGTTTTGATTATTTTTGGCATTACGCAATTTTTGGGCAACTGTTCTGCATGTGATAAGTTGCAGCATTTGCATTGGCTAAACGATCACAAAATCGGATGAGAGCTCCGCTCCCTTAAAGGTGCTAGCCAGGACATAAAGTCCAGCAAATGTGGCTTAAATTTAAATAAAGATTAACCCTCGGTTTAAGCACAGTCAAGTCTTTTTCTGAAGAAATGCCAAGTTCCAAAAGAGGCAAAACTTGAGAAAACATTATAAGCAATATCTGTTGGATAGAGTAATAATTAGACTTTGTTTATAATGTTTTATTTAATAAATTAATAAACTGTTGGACAGAAGTTTTACCTAGTCTGACAAAAAAAAAACTAAGGGCTAAAAAAAAAGTTAAAAAGAACATAAATAATATAGAAAGAAATTTAAATTAAGAATAAAGAGAGAGCTCTTGTCTGACTCTAGTTTACGGAAAACTGAGTTGACTTCCATTGAAGATGTAAAACAAAGGATTTGTTACTGAACCATCGAAAGATTAGAAAACTTTATAAAAATATTGTGAAAAAGTAAAAACAATTTCATATCAAAAATTTGCCAAGCAGAAGTTCGTTTTCCGCCGGCAGCTTCAATAAGCTTTGATTCATATTAAAAATTTGATATAAATACAAAAAAAATAAAAGATTAAATATATAAATATATATTTGATAAAATATTAAAGCATAAATCCTTATAGCAACAATTGCAAAATGAATTTCAATTCAAAAATATGTAGAAAGCAAGCTCTCTTTGGCCTCTGGCCTTTCGCACTTTTGATATTATCTCAGAATAATATGGATATCCCACTGGGATTATATGGCTGCCAAATGCCCAATCTAAACTTTACCTATTTCCACGTGGCAGAGTGGCGTGTGGAAAACACAGAAACAGAAACAGAGCACAGAGCACAGAAAAATGTTGCTCAAGTTAAATTGCGGCAACTTTTTCGCTTTAAACAAGACAAACAAGGAGGAGCAGGAGCAGGACCATGAGAAGGAGGAGGAGGAGTTGCGAAAAAAAGTGTGAAATTTTAAGTACTTGAAGTGCCGCTGGGGAAGTCAGTTTGCCTGCTCCACCGCTCCACCGCCACCACCAACAGCAGGAGCATCAGCAGGACCAACAGCCTTACACACACACCACCCCGACCCAGCACACCCCCACACACACACACACACACAGTGCGACTTAAACAAGCAATGCGTATTCATAACGCGTATACGCCATGTTGTTGTTGACAGCCATTTTGTAGATGATGCGCGCGCGCCCCCACTTAACAGTGGGGAGAATGCCGCCACCCCCGAGCCACCATTTTGAAAGTATCCGGCCCCCCTTAGCGCCCCTGTCTCAGCCCCTGATTTTCCCCCAGCAATCTGCATTCTTAACACTGGGAAAAAAATTAAAAGAAACGAGTTTAAATTATTATTTTTAAAGATTATTTGAATGAATTTGAATTTTCTTAAAAAACGAAATACAAGTATAGAATTTACACCCTTAACCTAAATGGTTTAAAGTTTAAAGTACTTTTAACAAGCAGAAGGAGTTGTCTGTAAACTCCAGAGGTACATTTACGCTTGATCATTATCATCACCAGGCGAGTCGATTTAGCCCTATCTAATTGAAAATGTAATAGAAAGGACAATTTTCTTGAATTTGAGTTTATGTAGATAATAAGCACGGGAGTTATTTGTAAATAATTAAAAATTCAAGATAAATTGGGTAAACCAGTGAAAGATTTTCCAAAGAACCTAATTTTCACCATGTTAAAACATTGGCATATTTGGCATTTATATAGGGAGTTATTTTTGTTATTGTATAATTTTTATTTTTTTATTTCGTCAAAAAAAAATCTTTTATATATCATTTAAACTTAAATTAATTTGTTTAACAAAGGTTCTTCATATTTTTGGAGCTGCTTTTCGTATATTTTTATTTTTTTCTGTATATGTAGTATTCGTCTGATAACTCGTACTGTTAAAGAACACAATAATTACTCACTACCGAGTTAACTGTAACTCCACAATTTCTTGTTGTTTACTTTCGATTCATGTTCAAAGTAAACATTCTCATAAGATTTTCGTTTCTCTCTTCATTTTTTGTTTTTTTTTTTTTATTTTTATATTCTTAACAAAGTATACCCGAGAAAGAGATAATATTTTTCCGAGTACAGATGCTGACTATATGGATGTTGTTGCTGTTGTTGTTGTTGTTGTTCTCTCAACGAGGCGTTCGTTTATTTGAGCAGCGCCACCTTGGCGTGGCAAAAGCTCATTTCAGGCTGTCCCGACCCCCGACAGAAGACAGCAGTCCCAACCCCAGACAGCCTAGACTCCCCTGTCCGACTCCCAAGCCAGGACAAGCCAAGCCAAGCCAAGCCAAGCCAACCAACCTCAAACCCTCGAACCCGCAAGGCCCAATCCCAGACCCTCAACAAGCAGGGCACGTAAATAAACACAGCTCAAGCGAAATATATTGACGATGTTGAAGCGGAAGAGCATCATCATAGCGGTAATCATGTTACCTCAATTCGAAATGAATTCATAACTGAATTTTCGCATTTTCCCCCATGTTACGACCTACCAACCTACCATGCCTTCCACCGTTCCATTTTCCACCCAGCGAGAACCACTCAACCGGGCCGGGAATGTCACTGGCTAACCCCAAAAAAGCAACGCAAACTGATAGACACTGGTTCGCAGGGCTTTCCGGGGAGCCCTGGCGGGTATTACATGGCAAAATGAGAGGTGGAAAAGCTGACTGCCAGGATGTCATGTTGATGATGACGCTGTTGATGGGCAGGGACCTCCACTCCATGCCACTCCACTCCATGCCACTCCACTTCACTCCATTCCATGGTGCTCTATGACGCGCTCCTTCAATCCTGTTGCGAAGGCCTCGGAATCGTGTTTTTAAAGCGTAACAGGCAAAACACCAACAACATCGACTACTGGCCCAGCAACAAATATTAAGTCAGTAATAAGGCCTAGACGAACAATTACCTACACTCTCACATTACATGATCAAGTAAGGCATGTACTTAAATATCCACAAAATAGTACCATCATAGTACGATTTTAAGGTTATTTAGTAAATTAAAATTGTAAGAAACCCTTAAAATTATCAGGGTTTTATTTTATAAGAAATCCCTATTTATTCTTCTTAAAATTTTAAAAATATATTCGAAAACTTTCTCTTGTTTTGGGGAAAACATTCCAAACGCTTTCGCTTAGCTGTGCGGACCCTGCTCGGGCGCCATGAAAATGGAGAATTGAGAAAACTCGTTAACTGGCATTCCGCTGCCTACTCTTCCACCTTCCTTCACCACTGTCCGGCCTGGATTTGCAGCTGCCTGTGCCGAAGTATACTAAGAGAGACAGAGAGAGATAGGGGTAAAGGAGCAGGACCCCAGGTTTGGAGGTGAGGCGGTGCGACCTGATGAGTGTCTGATGGGCAGATGGCGGCCTTCTATTTGCTACCGTTTCATGGCCTGTCTATATCTCTGGCCCCGATACAGTAAAAAAAAGGGATGTAAAGTGTTTTTTTCGGTAAGTTAGAAATTATTTAAATTATATACGACTAATATAGAGATATAGAAAAATAAAAATAAAAAATGTATATTTTCCATTTTCTAACTTTGTATCTTGGTCAAGTTTAATGTTGTGCAGCAGTAATTTTGCTCAGTGCATCCGGTCCGAGTTGTCCTTGTATAATGTATTTTGTCGTGTCTCGCTTTCTGCATTCTGCAGTCTCCTTTCTTCTTTCTCTTCTCTTTGCCCTGCTCTATCCTTGTCCCAGCATGCATTTTATCTTGTTGTCGTCATCCTTGTTGCGCTCTCCACCTCGTCCTTTACGCTTTTTCTTGGCCTTCCCTGCTCACTGCTTTCCCCCCCGCTTAGCCCCAGCATGCACAGGATGTTGCTCGTTAAATTTTCTTTATGAAGTTAACTGTAAATGTCCCTGCCCTCGTATATTGCAGCTCCTGTTCCTGTTTTTCCTGGCTGGGCGTCCGCCTCACTTCAATTTCACATTGCGCGCAAAAAATAAAACGACAGCCAGCCGAGAGAGAGAGGGGAAGAAATTACTCGGTAATGCAATTTCGCAGCTGGCAATACTTAAAGCTTTAAGGAGGTGGAAGGACTTCTCTCGGAAAAAAAAATAAAAAGGAAAGGAAATGCAACTCAATCTGCTGTTACACCCTCTCTCTCCCCTCCCAAGAGATCAGGCAGCAACAATGCATTTTCCACGTGCCACGACGCTTCGCGGGGGAAAACTCCGGCGGAATAAAATAAAAACAGGGAAATGCAAATATTTAAATTGCATTCGCGACTGTCGCTGCCCCCACTTCCCCACACACACACCTTGAATCATTCCTTCTACAAACAGATAAATTATGTTCTACAAGGAAACTCTCTCTCTCTCTTTTGGAAGGCGAAAGGAGACAGGTAGGAAAAACTAGCTTACAGAAAGAGTCAATGTGGCAAAGGGATTTTTCCCTTTCTAAAGGACATCATAATTTGGTTTTGCATTTTATATACGCTTCGATCTGGCTTGCCCAGGACTCCTTTCGGCACAAGTATTCCTGCAAACTAAACTTTAAACTGCTAAACACTGGGAAAAATTGACTTGTTTATATGTATACTATTTATTTATTCTCCTAAAATTAAATTTAATATATATTTTAGTATTTAGCAATGAGATTGCTACCCTCTTATTTAAATATAGAAAGTTAAATTATGAACATTAAAGATTGCTTCAAGCTTTAAAAGTATTTAAAGTACCCTAAAAGTATTTGTAAAGCTTCCAATTCCAAGTTCCAATTAAATTAATATAACTTATTTTAAAGATTAAATTTAATTACTATATTCCACATATTTTCTTTCTGTGCATTCGAATCGAAAGTTGCCAAGTGGAAAGCAGACAACTCATTGCCTCCAAAGAAAAAGAAATGCTACGAGCAGCAGCAGCTCCACAAGCAGGCAAAGGCGAAGGCAAAAGTCCAAGTGGAGCAAGAAAAATTGCAGAGGAAAAAAAAGGGAAAATCATGAAAAATTTTCCAAGCAGTCCTGGTAGCACAACAACGACGAAAAAAATAAGGAAAATAAGGAAAAAATAAGAGGGGATTCCGGATTGTGGGGTCCGTACAATGTTAAATGGCACCGAGAGCAAAGAAGCTTAATATTGAACAAGGAACAAGGAGCAGGGAATCGAGCACAGGACCTGAAAGCGGACCCAAAACCGGCATAGGGCGAGGTACTTTGGTAAGGTTCATATTAAAGGTTCATTATAAAGATACGAAAGAGGATAGTGTTTATATTATATTAATATCCTGACAATGATTAAATTGTATGTATTATAAATAAAATATTCGTATTATTTTTCCGAACTTGACATTATTTATGGCACAAGAGTGATTATAACATGAAAATAAAGATCACAAACTTATATTTATAAAGTATATAGATCTCATAAGACTAAAGCTCAAGAGTTTTAGCATTAAAATCATTGAATTTTAGTTATTGTTTTCAAGAGAGTTTTAACTCAAAAATAGGTTACATTTTTCCCAAAATAAAATTGTTAAAAATTATAAAATATTTGTACAAATATATATTAAGATAAAGATGAATTTAATAGTAAGATTACACTTTAATGAACCCAAAATCCCTCTATAGACCCCACTGTGCGAATGCCTGTCGATGCTTATTCTCAATGAAGGCGCCAAAAAAAGGAGAAAAATGCCAGAAAAAAAATACATATATACTTAAAGGAAAAACGAAACGAAAAACGGGCAAAGGAAATGAAGCAAGAAAAATTACAATTCTCGACATGGATGTTCCCCGGGCTGGGGAGAGAGAAGGGGAGCTTGGAATTGAGTTTTGGTGCCAGGACGAAGGATGAACACACACACACTCCATGGTGGTGGAAGATGGCCCCAAATTGGGGCAGGGGCTCGCCATTTTGTATGCAGGTGAATGGTGGTGAGTGTAGGGTGTGTGTGTGTGTGTGTGTGTGTGGGGTGTGCGTGTGTAATTTTTATCTGCCAACTTTTATCATTTTTTATTTTCATACACATTTCGCTTCGGCTGCTGTGGGAGCCTCATAAAGAGCGTCAAGGTAAAACGGCCGAGGAAATGAATAAGGGGGGAAAAAGAGGGGGAAACTCACACACACACACACACTCAAGCCCATACACACTCATACACACACACACACACACACTCACACACAAGTGCGTGTGAATAGAGGAGCAAAGAAAAATTGCGTTCAAGTTTGAATGAGTTTTCCAGCAGCAATGGAGATTGAAGGACGCACCGGCTCTCAAGGCTATATTTCCCAGCAACACCCCCGCCCCCCAGAAACACCCTCTCCCTCTCCCCCTCCCCCTCCACTTCCTCCCACTCGTCGTCAACAAATAAACAAACAACGAGAACAACAAAAAGTGGCATTGTCATCGTTTTTATTGTTGCCAAAGAAAAATAAGGAGAAGCAACTGAAACACAATTACCTGTCGCTAGCGGGTGATATATACACACACCTCCACACACACGCACACCCCACACACACACACACACACACACACACACATCCACCGTTCCTTAAGCAATTTAAGAGCAAGTTTTCCTTAAAGTTAGTGTCTTCTGGCAAAAGAATCAGTTTAAGGATTGAGTGCAGCCTTTTATTTCAATAAATAAACAATAAATAAATAAATAAAACACTAAAAAATAAAATCAAAAATTAAAAAAATTAAATAAATAAAACACTTGAGTAAAATTTATTATATATTCTTAAAGAACAATATACAAACCAGCAAGTTTGGAAGTTAAGTCATCAATCTTCGCCAGATTTAATGCTAAAAACTTCATTTTTTAAAGAAAGTCGAGTCCCAGTTCTTTAGTTTAATAACTTTAAATTTTAACTGCTTTTGTTAAAATACAAATAAAATAAAAAACTGCCATCGCTTGCTGGGGAAAATTGTCATTGAATCAGGTAGCAAGAGCGATGGCCGTCGCAGGGACTCGGGACTCTGCTTCACTTCCTTCCGCTTCATTGGGGGAATCAACGGCAACACTCCAACTGGCAGCCATCTTGACTGACTGGGCTCGCCCTCTGCTTCCTGCCCCCCCCCCCCCCCCACCCCCCCCCCCACC
>VNJR01006706.1:114044-278225 GCA_008042585.1 Drosophila punjabiensis
GCTTCCCGCCCCCCCCCCCCTCCCTGTCCCGCCACCAAGTCTTGCCTTTCCCCAGGCAAGCCGCCCACTTTTAGCGCCCAATCCACCGACTTCCTTCTCTATCTGTTTTATGCCCGAATCACTTTTGCAACTTTTGCACACACACACACAATATACATATATATCTATATATATATATATATATATATATAGCGATATATATATCTATATAAAAGAGGAAAATCTAGGGGGGAGAGGGAAGGGGGCGGTGCACGACGACTCAAGGAGTTCGAGGCAAAGAAAAACTCATTCCGAAATCATTTTTGGAAAATCGCCTGCGGCTGTGTTTTGTTAAAAACTGAGAAAACGGAAATACTACAGCAGAAAATGTGGCACTCCACCTCCGTCCCTCCCTCCCCTCCTCCTACCTCCTGAACAAGGACAAGAACAAGGTGGGGTGAGGGAGAGGAGGAAAAGCCAAGGGATTTTTCCCTTGTCGACTTGTTTAACTTTCACTCAAGTGGATTTTTGACTGCGAACAAAAAGCAAAACAAGTTGCTTGGCGGAAGCCAAGGAAAGATATAAATATATATATATATTTAGGGGGGGAGGGGGGTCGAGAAGTGGGAAGGGAAAGTGGAAATTGCGAGCGAGTATGGCAACTAGTTACTTTTCCATCAAACAAGGCAAAGTATTTTATGATCTTCCTCTCACTAAGATTTACAAAAAGATATTCAATTAAAATACGAAATAATAATTATATAATTATTATAATTTTATTAATAAGTGAGTGGGAAAATAAATAAATCAAGTATGAGCAATGTTTGTTATTAAAAAAAAAATTAATACAGCTTTAAATACCTACAAACAGATTCTCACTATTAACAGATTGCTTTTATAAGTAAGGCAATTAAAGTTTAAGAAGTAAGAACATCATCATCATCGATTGAATTAAAAAAAAAACACTACAAAATAATAAACTGGAAAATAAAAATTAATGCACAAGAAAAATAAGAAACTAAAGGGCTCTCCGAACTGTAGCTCGAACGAAAAACGAATGAATTTATGTTCTAAAGTTATGCTGACAGCTAAGGTCATATAAAAGTGTTACCAGGTATCGACTGATTTATTACCTTCTTCTGCAACAACTCTAGAAATTAAACTGAACAATAAGGAGACACAGAAAAGCTACAACTCAAAAAGTTTAGATACAAAGTATCGTTACTTTTCATGGCTGGAGTCCCTGAATTGATATATTAAAAACAAGACTTTAATAAATATATTCATATTATATTATTAAGATATTATAATATTATAGAGTATTTAAGAGTTGCTTCGGAATATGTACCAACTCAAAGATCACTCTCTCAAGCCATTGTACCTGTTGTTGATGTGATCTTAAATGCGGTTTCATGCTCGATTCGAAACAAATTTAATGGCATCGCTTTTCCAAATGCATTTTCCCCCCGGAATATAGCATATACATATAACATCTATGGTTAAACCGACAACCCTCGCTGGGCAATTGTTGAGTGGGACGAACAAATAAAAAAAAGATACAGATGCGTTTAGGGCACATATGGCAGTTTCTGGCCAGCTAGATGCGGTCGCACAACCGAGCCAAATCAAAGTAATGTGATATATATAGTCTGTCTCGATATCTGTCCGTCCCGTTCCCCTCTCACATCTGGCCCTGTGCCCGTCGTTGCCCTTGTAATTAGATGATCCCCAAATCAGCCGCTAATTTTTCCGCAATTTGCTTAGTAATGCAATCTAAATACAAACAAAATAGTTCCCTTTTTATTTCGACAATTCCGAGGGGTGGCACCACACCGCAGGGTGCTGCTGCATGCTGGATGAGGAGGAGGAGGAGGTGGGGGGTGGCAACTCTGAACGGAGAATGAGGGCCGCGGGTCGACGGGCCGTGAAATACACACTCGAAAAAGTGAATGGCATATGTACACATATATGCCCCGGAGTGTTGCACATGTCCCTGTGCGGCAAAACAAACATTAGTCGATGCCAGTGGGCAGAGTTGCCAACCTCTCGGAGGTTAGAGTTGCCGAAAAATAGCCATGACGGTCAGTTTTTCCAAAAAACAACTTCGAAATGAAATTGGGACTGGTTTTGTCATCTAAGAAATATATAATAAATAATAATATATTATAAAGAAATATATCTATTATATAGAAATATATATAATAAAACACCTTTCAATATTATTATTTGTGTTTAATGGTCACACTGGCTCTAACGGGAAAATATTTAACAGCTCCTGGCAACACTCTTTCAACTTTGCTCGCGGATTTGAGCTTGGAAAACACAACCAAACTGGAGCTGGAGGCCGGGCATGTCAAAGCCAAGCGACAGGACCAAGGACCAAGGACCAAGGACCAGACGAGGGACGCAGGAAGATGCGACTTCGGCATCGGCGCATCTCTCTGATCCCAGCGGGAGTTCAGCAAAGCTGCCCGAAAATCACAGCAGGGGTTGGGACATTCCAAGGGGTCGCGCCTGGTGTTTTGAGCTGCTATTTGGGGTTGACCTGTCGCCTGTCGCCTGTCGTCGACAAACCCAAGCCCTCTCGGATGGATGTCCTTGCGCACTTCCATACAGTTGCCACACGCCAGAGAGCCTGCTCAAGCCCAGACCCAGACCCAGGCCCAGGCCCACATGCCGCGTTCTTGTCTTTAATTTCAGCGCATTTGGCTTTTGTAACATGATTATCCGACGATTTGATTTGGCGCTAAATGCAATTGCCAAATGCCAAAGTCAATGCGGAAAAGGGAAAAGGGAAATGGAAAATGGGAACAGGAACTGGGAAACAGGACAGGACAGGACAAGACCGGACAGGACACGCGGCGCGGCGCAAGTGGCAATTGTGGCTGCCGAAGGAAAATGAACTTCTAATAAGCCAATTATCTCTTAAGTGGGAATTTCTTCTTTATTTTCGAGTAAATGTTCAATAATTTCAGAATATTTCGAGGGTTTTGATATCCAATAGATCCTTAAATCGAAGCTAAGGCAAATGTTTAAAAAAATACTTTAAAAATGTTTTTGAATTATTTTATTTCCAATTAATTAGGTTTTTAATTTAAGAATAAAATGAAAACAATCTGCAGAGGCACATAGCTAGATTGACTTGGCTGTTGATGATCATCAAGAATAAATATGATTTCAATTGTCAAAATTATTGATTTACTGAAAAACAAAAAACAAGTTTGCAGTTTGATTTTGGTTCATGAAAATCGATCATAACTTGAAATGCATTAATTTCAATTCGGAAAGTTTTCCTATGCTAGGTTTTATTAGGTTAAGAAATCAGCATACTAACGTAAAATATAAAAAATTCAAATTTTTTGTAATTTTTTTTTGATAATTTTAACGATGTAACTCCTTATAAAATTTTGAAAATTTTTTTAAAATGTTTTTTCGGCTCGACTTCTAATGATGATCAAGAATAATATACGATTTATAGGATCGGAAACGAACCCCTTCACTTATAAAATCAAATGAAAAACTGTGGAAAACCCCAAGAATCAGGGGTTTTCACTACTCCCTGACCAGGGAACTCGTTCCTCAAAATGCAAGTGCTGCGTCAGCCTGGTACTCAATCGGAAAGTCATTTACTTTGATTGATCTTTTCGGCGGCCGGTGGGATTATGCAGTGGCTGAGATCGAGACGCCACATGGGGCCCATCCCCTTGGCCAGCAACCGCACTCCCCCCAACCAGTGCCACATCATCGTCATCATTCGCGTTACGTTTTTCCTAACAGATGCTAACTTCTGGGCTCGGATCTGAGCTCTGAGCTATGGATATGGGATATGGGATATGGGAACTGGGATCGTCTCACCTCCCCAGGGACTTGTTGGAACAGTAGCAGCAGCAGCGGCAGCAACACCTCGCCGGCACACAGGTCATCTAGCTGTGACCCGACCCCTTGGATTTGGATTTTCCCCCAGCATTTCCCTCACTGCCACTGCCCCGTATCTGTCTCCATCTTCGTCTCTAGCCAAGCGCACATAAATATGGCAGCAAGAGGAAAAAAAAATGCAAATCACTGAAGCTCAAAAGCCCAGCGGGGAAAACCAGGCAGGGAGAGGCGGAGCGGGGCAAGTCAAGCCATGCAAAAGTATTACAATAATTATGATAATCTATGCCATAAAAAAGAGCCGGAGACGGAGACGGAGCCGGAGCCAAAGCCCAGAACCCGAACCCGAACCCAGACCCAGACCCGGACCCGGACGAACCCCAAACTGAACCTGAACCCGAACCGAAAGTCGCATTTGTGGCTTGACTTGCTGTGGGATAATGTGGGTTGCTTCTGGGGTTCCTGGGTGTTTTGGGTGCACGGGTGGTTGGTTTTTGGGTGGTTGGATGTGGTTCCCGGTGGTGGTGCCCAAGGAATTACCATACTTTAAGCTACCGCAAGGCAGAGTTCGAAACGGAGAGGAGAGTGGAGGACAGGGAGCTTTGTGGCAAGTGGGTTCTGGAAAAGGCCAGAGTTGACATCTTTGGATAGCATTTGGTGTTTAAGATAGTACAAGATACAAGCTACAAGCTAAAGAAGATGCTAAAATATCGCTAGATATCTTTTTCCCAACCAAGTACTATTATAATTATATCTAAAACAAGGCAAGAACAAAACATAAAGATGGATTCCTTAATCCTTAAAGACATCACACCTGGGGTAGGGACACAATGGAATCCTTGAATTGGAGCTCCAAAAGTGTTAACTGGACTTTTCTCACCATTTCGTTGCCATTTTTAAGTCCACAAAGGCGCCGAAGCCCAAAGGAAATCCATTGGGGCAATGGGGGAAAACAGGTGTCGACTTTTCCACCTGTCTCTGTCTCTTCCTCTTCATATCCCTCTTCCCTACTCCCTTATCCCTTCCTCCCCCCCCTTCACTCACTCCCTCTTTCGAGTGCACTTTTCGGACATTGTGTGTGTTTGATTTTTATCTGTGTACGTGCCGTGGCCCGGCCGTAACGCACAGAAGGACGACTGCGAGTGGGAGTGGGAGAAGCCTACGTTTATTCCCGTTGCCTCTCCCTCGAATTTCCTCATTTTCCCTGGAACTCTCTCTTTACCCTTTCCTGTGTGCAGCATTCATGCATCGACAGCAACATTGTCACTCGAGTGCCACCAGTGTTGCACTGCAGTGTAGCGTTGAAGCATTTTGTTGCTAGATCTGTGTTGCTGCTGCTGCTGCTGCTGGAGATGTTGCAGTTGCTGGTGAGATGTGGCAACACTCACTGATGTTGCTGCATTTGTTGCAGCTGTTTTTAGTGGCTGCTGTCGATGCTGCCGACAGGCCATCAAAGCCAGGCATAGTCATTGATGTGGCACCCAGAACGCTCGTATTTCGCTTACAATTTGACCCCCGAAAGGCACGCAGACAACAAATAAACAGTGGCCAATACAACAGCAAAGGCACACGAGGGTGGATTTAATAATTAAGGGAAAAAGATTTAAATATATAAAGTGATTGCAAACTATGTTAGCAATGTTATTTTATCATAAAAATGCTAGCTTAAACTTTTTGTTTGAAGTTAAGCTTCTGGAATTTGTTGAAATAACTTTCTTTATAATTTCTAGTTTGTAAAGAATACATTTAAAAGAAAAATAACTATTCACTAGACTCTAGACTTGTAGCAGAAAACTCCTTTAGCCACCCTCTCATCCCGGCCTTGGTCCTGGTCATCATCCTAGAGCCACTTGCCATTTTTGCTGGGAGACTTGGACCAGGGAGCCTGCCGTTCTATGGCTTTGCTGCTACTTTTTTTTTTTTTTTGTTTGCTTCCTCCTGTGGGCTGTGGCCTGTGGCCTGTGTCCTGCCTTGTGTTCTGGCTTCTTTGGCCCCCGGAAAAGCGCCTCACCGCCTAACCGAAGGGGGATTTTCCACACCGCCCACACACTCTCAGCCTTAGCCTGAGCCTGAGCCTGAGCCATGGGTAGTTTTGATAAAGCGTTTCAATGGCTGAGCACATAACAGTTGACTGGCTGCCCGTGTCTGTGTGCGAGTGTGTGTGTGTGTGTGTGTGTGTGACAAAGACCATAAACTCCGAAAAAAAAAATGAAAGAAAAACTGAGCACACAACGAGGACAAACGTTAGTGCTTCGAGCTCACGGCCCATGGCTCCCAGCTAACACCCCCCATAGACCCGACTCCATAGCCCCGATCCCGCAATCCGAAACAACAAAAAAAAAATATATATATATATATATTTGTATATATATATATCCCCAGATACTCCCGCCAGGAGCCACTGCTGTTGACGATGCAACGCTGACTGGCATTTTGGGGGCGGCGACGGTGATAAAAAGTTGTGTTCTGTGTTCTGCGCTTGTTGTAATAACAACGGCATCGAGAACTGCGATGGCACAGTACACAGTTACACTGAACGAAATTGAGTTAAGGTCTTTGAGAGTTTGCTCTTAAAATATATATATAATGTATAAATAAAAAAAATAAAAACTTGTCTGTGAATTCGATTTAAAACTTTCTTTCGTTTCCATTTCATTTGCTTAGGTGGCTTTTTTCTATTGCGCTCTCTCTCTCTCTTGCTCTCTCTTCCATGCTTTGCCTGCAATGCACCAGCTTTAGCGCTCGAAAGAGTTTAGAGAGAACTCAAAAAGAGTTTAGGGAGAGGCCCACAAAAGGAAGTAAGGAGGGTTTAAAGAGAATTTTAAGAAAAGGAAGAAAGAGTTTTGTTAAGTTCTGCCTTTCTCTCTCTCTCTCTCTCTCTCTCTCTCTTTTGTGTAATCTTTGTGCGAAATCGAAAAATAAAACGACTTGAGCTGAATGTACAAGCATATTTCTATAGCCTATATAGAATATTACGAATTTTAGCCAATATATATTTTTCAACAACCATAATACGACAACCAGTCAAAGGTCTTTTAAAATAAACTAGTGTTATGCTTTAATTTATTACAATTATATTCAGTAAACTTTATTTTTTGATTATTTACTTTTTTATTCAGTTGCATAGTTTATATTTTTAACCAAACTCGTTTTCCTGTTCATTTCTTCGAGTGTAGCTACCTCTGGGCCTTAATGTTGCTGCTGCTGTTGTTGATGTTTCTGATGTTGGTGTTGCCTCTGGCCCTGCCATTGGCAATGCTGTTGCCGTTGCCGTTGTCGCTGCCGAACGCACAGTTCGCAGTTAGCAGTTCGCATTTGATGCACTCAAAAAAAAAAAAAAAAAAACTAGCAACAAGTTTCCAAAAAACCAAAGGCCGGAGAAGGAAATGAGATGCTAAACTTTAAAGGAAACTCCATGCTATCAACTTAATAAGTCATTTCTTATAATACTTCCAAAGTGTTTCTTTCAGTGCCTTAAACAAGCTTTTGTTGGCAGAATGCGAAAGAGCGGGGTGGGGTGGGGTGTTGTAGAGCAGTTAAAGGTGGTGGGGCTTGGTCGGAGGAGGACTCAATGAGGCTATTTGAAACACAGCGATTTCGCGACGACGACGACAACGACAACGCTCCTGATTCTGATGCTGATACTTATGAGAATGGAGATGGTTTGCTGGAAATCAGGATGAGGATGAGGATGTGGATGGGATTGGACAGGAGATGGGACGGAGCTTGAGGGGGGCTGGGAAATGACGATGATGATTACACGTTGACGATGACGACTGTGTCGCCGTCACTTTTCCTTACACTCCTCCGAAACGCTTTTGATGCTGTTACACTTGGGGAAAAATCTGCTGATTTTAAGCAGAAAATTTCTGTCTTAAAATATTTTAATTAGTAACATAACATAACACTTGCTGACTCGTAGGTAAGGACCTTGGGGAGGACTCTTTTAATCTATTTAGTATAGATCATACTTAAAATTAGTAACTATATATAATTATAATTATTATTGGGGCTTTATTTCGTGTAAATTTCAGGAAATTATTTTTCTGGGAAATGTCTGAAACTGAAACTTGCAAACAATTTCTCTCTCTGTCTACTTCCGGCCCATGCCGCTTCCTTCCCATTCCTTGGTTCCTGGGAAGATATTCATCGAAAGCAGAATGACAGCCTAGAGACACATTCAAGGCGAAGGCGAGAGATAAGAAATGAATGACAGACACAAGAACCAGAACCAGAACCAGGACGAGGACGAGGACCGGAGCCACAGCCATAGTCACAGCCAGGCTGGGAGTGAGGAGAAGGAGCAAGAGGCAGCCAAAAGGACCTCCAGCACGGCCACATCAGTCAGTGTCAGTGTGAATGCGAAATTGCGTTGCTTTTACGAGTTCGCCTCGGCAGCACAACTGCCACATAAAAGTAATGCCTGATGGATATATCCCAACCCCTCATCTCCTCTACTCCTCGGAAAGGTGAGCCCAGAGTCCTTGCCATCGTTAGAAGATATATATCTGTGCCGGTGGGTGGCATAAATCACAGTTGCGTTTCGGGGTCCCAGATTTCAGATTTCAGATTCCAGAATGCGCAATCCCGAATCCGTGTATCCAGAAACCTGAATTCCGGAATCCAACCACGGGAATCACAGCCCTTATTTCGCTCTGCAAAATATTTATATGCTAATGCCGCCAATGGGAAGGCATAGCAGGGCTCAAAGCCTCCATTTGCTGTTGGCCAGTAAAAGCCGCCAAGTAAGCTTAAGCTCAAGGAAAACATTTTCACAGGCAAGTTACTTGAGAATTTGGAATATATTTTTGATAACAAAATATTTAAGGGATTAATTTATGCGCTATAACTACTCAAAGCTAGTTATTCCTTGAAAAAATCATGCATTTTACTTCTTGATAGAATATAGAACTAATTATACGTTTTTTTTATAAGATCTACAATTTAAAAATAAATTTCAATAAATAGCAAAAAGCATCCCTTTTTTCAAGTACTCCCTCAAAAGTCCTCTTCAAATTCCTCTCCTGAACTTAAAACCCAATCCAGAAATGAGTGCAACTTACATATATACAAGCAGGGAAAGAAATGTCAATAACTAATGTCAATTCAGGTGAGCCTGAAGCCCCCGCCCACCTAATCCCCCGCCTCCTCACATTGCACACCTAGCATTTTGTCCAATCGAACTTTGCTCCTGGAATTATGCTTATATAAGGAGGCAAGTTCCACAAATCAGCAACAGCAAATACGTGTGGCAGCGATTCAGGCACGTTCCAGGATCAAAAAAAAAACCAAAAAACAAGAAAAGGAAACAAAAATGGGATACTCTCAGCAAAGAACAGGATTCCCACAACGTCACTGACAGTAAAGCAGGGCAGAGCAGGATATAAACAAAATATAGTTCGAAGAGATGCACTGCAGGATCAGAAGGGTTATTCACACTCAAATTGTAATTTATTGTTATTAATATACAATATCTAAATAAAATATATAAAAAATTCACAGAAAATGTATAGAAAATGTAAAATATTAAATCGAGTTCCAAAATTATATTAAATTGCTGTCTTTCATTTTTAGTGTATCATGAAATTAACAATATTAAATATATAATCATCAGCGCATATATTTAAAATGATTCAGAAATGATCCTTTTACAGAGTTTGCTTACAAAAAGAAGACTATATTTCTCGCAGTGCACACATCCACTTGTTTAACAAGAACACACACAGAAACACACATGTAAAAATATAGAATATTTCTATACATCCAAATAAATTCTGGGGCCTGGGGCCTGTGGGCGTGGCAAGCATTGGGGGATTATTGGGTGAGCTTTTTTGGGGGGGGGAGGGTTTCCTCTGCCGGGTCACATTGGTGGTTGCCACGCTCTGGCGGCCATACCATCGGCTGTCCTTCCGTCAACGTCGGCCTATCTCTGTGCACATCTGAGGGCGGCCAAAGGACGTTTGACACACAGACAGGCAGGCAGGACCTCTCACTGGAGGCTCGTCGTTCCCCTTTGTTGGTCCTTATCTGGACTGGATTGGAGCCAGATCTGCTGCTGGCACCATGGAACAGACAGGCGAAACATGTTTACATACTTTTGATATTGTTTTGGAGAGCAATGAATATTTTTTAATCAGTTTATAATATTTTTTTTGTAGCTTAAAAATTACTGATACTGATCGAGCTGATTGTTATGCAGTTTAACGTACTTACTTAATTAATAACAATAGTTTTCTTAATAGGAAAGATGCAATTTTTAAGGACTCCTTTCACAAATTTGTTTGGCAAATTCTTCTTAACTCAAATTATAATTTTATTCCATTAATTTCCCATTTTCCGCCCATTGTAGCTGATTTTCTGTAGGCTGCTGGCTTTCCAAACCCCTGATGATGTGCCCATCAAAGAGAGAAGGAAATGTGGTGGACACACCGACACCCGAAGCTCGTTCGTTACGCTCCGCCTGCTCCTGGGAGTTGGACTTGGACACCATCACGGATTCCGGACCCTATTCCAGCCCAAGATCGGGGATACAAATATTTGAAATACCTTAACTTGAAGTTAAGGTTGCAGTATTTAGTTTTGAAACAAATTCAAAGGCTGTACTCTCCGGTGCTCCACCTGTTTTCCTATTCGGTGACCCCCTGTGACCCCGTCAGGCAGGTAATTACTTGAGGCAAGGGTAACACGGAGATCGCTGACGACGACGGGGCCTAACCGAAATTGGGCTCATGCAACCATAAAACTTGCCAAACGCCAATGAAGAGGTCTGCCTTCTGGTTGTATCTGTGCATCTGTGTGGCAGCGAACCCTCAGATTCGGATTCGGATTCGGACTGAGACTCAGACTCAGACAGAAGACTGAGAAGACTGAGAAGACATCGGAGCGATGAGGAGGCTCCTCCACGTCCAGCCGACGGTTGGCTGGCTTCCTTCGTTATATCAGCGCAGTCATCATCGATATAAACCCTCGACTCACTGGCACAGACTGACAAACTGACAGAAACGGCCATGGTTAGACAAGCACTGAGAGAAATTAGTCATAGCTGTGATATTTATGAGTTTGAGTAATTTATTGAAATATAAGAATGGTTATAAAACCCTCACAAATCTTTTCTGTCAGTGTCTCTGCCTGTGTGCTCGCCTCGCGCCTTTCCCAGGCTCGGCTCTCATCTTTGGACTCACCCATCTCCTGGCTGCTAGTTCCCAGCTCCCAGCTCCCTGGGACTTCCTCGGAGCTGCGCTGAGCCGGGCTGAGCTCATTCATCCATTCATTCATGCCGGCTCTCGGTTCAGTTCAGTTCAGTTCTGTTTCGTTCGGTTCGGTTTTGGTTTTGGTTTGTCGAAGGAAGGAGCAGGGAACGCAGGCTCGGGGGCGTGGCATCCGTGTGACTTGCACACAGACACGTAGCCACACAGTCGCAGACAGACAGGATGAGCAGGAGCAGGAGCAGGAGCAGGAGGAGGAGCAGAGGCAGGAGCAAGAGCAGCAAGAGGAGAAGCAAAGGCAGGAGCAGGAGGAGGAGCTGGAAGGCCGGCAGTGGAGAGGCCGAGTCCAAAGTTTGCGGGTCCCGCCATGCGTATACGTAATCTGGCATTAGATTACTGATCCATGTCAAATCTTTGGCTTAGGTCCGTCAGTCCGCCAGTCTGTCCGCCAGTCTGTCCTTCCGTCCGTCCAACCGAGTTTCCGTCCGCCAGTTGGGCCTTCCTTCACTCGCGTTGTTTTGATTGATACGAAAGACAGGCAAGAATGGACGAATGCACTCAACAAAATAAAGGTGTAGAAACCTTTAGCGGAATTCAAGCTTCAAAATAAAATGTGTTTAGGGGGATATAGTCAAAGGAAAAGTCTAATATGATATATACTCACAAGAATATATATAAATACTATATTTAAAGTACAGCAATTAGTAAAATATCGAAATTGGATATATCGATAAATATCGATATATAATATAGTCAAAGGAAAAGTCTAGTATAATATATACTTATAAGAATATATATAAATACTATATTTAAAGTACAGCAAGTAGTAAAATATCTAAATAAATCTAAAAATATATCGATAAATATCGCTTTCAAGAAATATAACTCTAAAATATCAAGATTTTCCATTTTTTTTTTTGTTTTTAAATCAGTGGCTGCACACTCCCCCTGTAGCTTTAACAGAATGTAAATAATAATAATAATAAAAATCTAGAAATTACAAACAAATAAAATCGGACACCATACAGGAAACAAAGTATTGAGTAACTAAAACATTAAAATATCGATTTATACCTTGACTTCTATTTCAAATATTGATACTCTATCGATTTATCGATATTCTCCGAAAACACTGTGATCTTGTTGGTCTTGTTAGCTCCTTAAAAATATATATAATTGTAAATTATACCAAAAAAAAAAAGCTTTTTTTAATTTTCCCCCCAAAACTCCTTAATTTTCCTCCAATTCTCCTATTTTTCCCTGTGTGGAAAACCTTCTTGCCTCCCTGCCAGGTGGCTTTGGTGTCGACAACCTCCTGCTCCTCTTCTAGCCCTCTCACCTTCCCTCCTCTCTGCCCCAACTCCAGTTGTTCCTGCCATACGCGCCGCTGATTTTATGCGCATCGTTTCCACATCACAAGGCAGGCGGCGAAAACGCTTCCCTTCCTCCCCCCCCTGGAGGCACACGGCACCTGGAAGAGGAGCCAGGAGGGGGGCAGGAGGCAGGCAGCAGGCGGCAGGAGGCAGGAGGCAGGTGAGGCAGAAAAGGCGAATTACTTATAATATTAAACAGTGGCCAAAAACGGACACAAGCTGCGGCGAGTTGAGCAGGTGAATTATTGGCTTGCCTTGCCTTTGGCTCGGGTTTTCCAAAAAATCTCGGATGACTGAGCTTGTTCTAGAATTTTGCAAGGGATTACCTTATAGAGAATGAGAGAGAGAGAGAGTGGGTGGAGAAATCCAATCTCGCACTTCAGTTCCTCTGGCAGAGAGAGAGAGACTGAGAGAAAAAAAAAGAGCAAAGCCGGTGACCATTGTAATCAGCGAGAGATTATAACCAGATTGCGATGCGGCCGGGAATAAATTCTCATCTGCGGTCCCCTCATCTGATTAGGTGGCTATAAGCCTCACTGAATCTAAGCAATTAATTCGATTAGCCAGTTCGGGAGGGGAGGGAGAGGAGAGGAGAGGAGAGGAGAGGAGAGGAGAGAGGGTCTGTCCAAGTGCTGGGAAAAAGGAGTAACTTTCAGAGAAAATAAAGTGTTTTTCAAGGGAAAATCATTATTACGAGGGAAGTAGAACTGACTTGGCTGGGAAGAAATTAATATTATTTTTAACATATGTGCTTTGTTTTAAATCTAATAAATCTTAAAAATATATTATATGCTATTAAGAAATAAAGTCACTTATAAAGAGTGACTAAAAATGCTTTTAACGTAGGAAACAGCACTTAAATTTTCTAAATATATTTTAATTTATAATTTTCCTTAATTTTTAAAAGAATTTTTTTAGTCTCCCCCCCATACACATTATGTCTTTCATATTCATTAAACAAATATTTGTAATTTATAAAATACGAAAAAAAAAAAAAACAAGAAAAGAAGCTAACTTCGGGAAGCCAAAGTTTATATACACTTACATAAAAATCGATCATAACTCCGCCAAAAATGCGTAAATTTTCTATTTGGAAAGCTTTTCTGTGTTAATTTTATATAAAATTTTACCATTTGCATAAATTAAATTTTTTTTTGTGAATATTTGACAATTTTGAAACAATTTAGAAACATTTTTTTTCGCTCGAACAGCTAGCTAGATCGATTCGGCTGTTAATGCTGATCAAGAATCAAGAAAAACTACGTCTTGCTCTAATTTTAATAATAAAAAAATCGAAAAATGGTTTTAAAATAGAAATACATTAAACTAAAACTTAAAATAGATATAGATATATAACCTATATAGCCTCCAGAATGAAAGTCTTCAAATTCTAGCCCATATTTTGGCCCCGAATTCTCGCCTGAATTGCCATCAAATTATTGACGCTAAGCTCTCCATCTATGATGCTGTTGTTTTTTTAACCCATGACCCCGATAAACAAAAGTGAAAACCCAAACAAAACTGCCATGAAAACTCACCCATTTTCCCCTCCCCCTCAGCCCTTTTTGAATTTCCCTTTCGCTGTTTTTGGTTCCGTGCTTTCGTCGAGTCCTGCACTTCATTAATAATGCACAGTTTACCTTAAGAGGATTTTCAACGCCTCCTCTGCTAATAATAAGGACACAAAGGCACACTCACACACACACACTCACACACACACATACACTTATACCTTTTGGGACAAAAATATATACATCTATATATGAAAATATGTGGGAATCTGACGTGCTGGTCTTTAGTGATCTCTTTCTTCGTGGTTCGTCCTCATTTGTTGGGCCAAAATAAATAAGAAGCTTCGCTGACTTAAAGTCTCCAGTACACTGACAAAAAATATGCATACTTTGCATATATTGAAGCTAAAACTTATGGCTTTAAGTTGCTGTTTCTTTCAGTTCACAAAATTTAAATTTAAAATGTCTTTGAAAGGTTTGCAATTTATTTATACTTGCATCTTCTTGCTTTGTTACCAATTTATTTACCTAAAGTTTGCAAGATATTTTTGATAATTCAGGCAAAGAATAACCCTTCAAGTAACAATATTTTTTCTCTGTGCAAAGTCTCTTTTGAGAGGCGGCGGCCTTCTTGCCCAGCACGCCCTAATTTCAGCTTATTATTAACCAGCTCGCTTGGGTTTCCCCCTGGAAGAACCAACGCAGGGCGCCAGGGGATGTCCCGGCAGTGCGAGGGCGGTGTGTGTGTGTGTGTGTGTGTGTGTGTGTGTGAGCGGGGGCGTGGTCACAGTTAACGGCAACAACATCTGTGAAGATGCCAGCATAATTATAATAATCATTTCATAATCATATTTTATTTGTAGTTTGCTTTTTCCGCACTCCACCCCGCCGCCGCCGCCTGCCACAAAAAAAAACCCCTGATCGCCCCTGCTGGGTGCCACGCCCCCTTCCAGCGCGAGTGGCCCCTTTAAGCATTCGCAACCCCGCAGTTTTTTGCTTATAACAATTTTTTCGAAACAGTTGCCAAAAAAAAGAAAAAAAAAAGGAAAACAAAAGTTTATAAGAAGGAGAAGAAAGGAAAGCACCGAGGGGAGAGGTTAACACAGAGAAAAAATATGAGTACACAAGATTTTAGCTTGTTAAGATGTGTTGGACATCATTTTAAAATTATTGTTTATATTAAAAACTTATATATTTTTCAACTCAAAATTGAAATAAAGCTTAAAAGGTTTTAGAGGCTTGGTTTTATTTTTTATTTAGATGTTTTTTTACTAAGGAAATAAATTCTAAAATATTTGTGTAAGGAAAGAAATAATTAAAAAGCCTCGGATTAAATTTAAGCCTTAATTTACAAACCTAAATATTTAATAAAATATATAAATATAAAAATAATAAATACATTAAGTTAATAAAAACATATCTTATTTAAATCTCTTGAAACCCCTTAGAAATCCAAATAAATCCCAAATCAATCGCTTTGAATTACCAATTTCTCTCTCTGCACTGGCCCAAGAAGAGGGGAGGTCAGTCTGCAGGGGTGCTCGAACTCAAGAGGGGGTACCCGTTCCCCTTCCCATTCCCATTCCCCTTCCTATTCCCTGGATCGCCCCGCTTTCCAGACACAACAACAGCGACAGATGTGTTTCTCATTCGATTTTTAATATGCGGCCAATCTAACTGTAATTGGTTTGTTATTGTCTCCCCCGGCAAGGACACGGCGGCGGAAAAGGGACGGCAACAGCCCCTGGAGTATCGTCAGGACTCAAGGGTTCGCCTTCAGCCTCAACCTCAGCTTCAGCTTCAGGTTGGGCTTCGGCTTCCTCCCCGGAGGAACTCCTGGCTGCCTCCCTGCTGCGGTAAATATCTATCGTTTATTGTTATTGCTCTTGTTCGCTCTATTGTTTTCATTGTTCGTCCTTGCGCCCAGCGAACAAACGCCCCCCCACCAAACCAGGCGTTTGGTTAAATTTATGAAAAATGTTGTTCACACTTTCTTGGCAACAAAACAAAGGCAACAAAAAAATTACTATTAAACGATGGTTTTATGAGGGAAAGTGTGAATACCCTTTCCATTATTTAACGTCTTTAAATATATATATATATAAATCTATGTCTATAATTTCAGTTTGATTTTAAACCTTGGTAATCATCCATTTGTTCCTTTATAAGATTAAATATTATATTTAAGGCTTTTTCTTCAAGAGCAAATACTCTCTATAGAACATCTTTTATAAGGGCTTTAAAATATAGCTAATATATCGTATTCAATTTGTTGTATAATATTTATTATTGACTTCGAAACAACTTTCATAACATAGCTTTTAAACTATTTCAATATTTTATATTAATTTTTTTATATTTATTCAGTAAATTTCCCAATGAAATTAACAGACTAATGTACACTACCTTGAAAGCTTTTAAATATATATCAAGAAATATACTTTAATACTTTAAACAATTGCCCATATCACACATTATATTTATAAAAAAATGCTATAAAAATTAATATTAGTCTTTAAATTAAAACCTACATTATATTTCCAAACTAATATACTAACGAACAACCGTGTAGACAATTTACAAGACCCTCTCTCTGTTAGGGTATTTACAAAATAAAGGAGAGCCAAAGGGCGAGTAAAGGGAAAACCGAAAACCGAACTGAAGGCCGCCTGCTGACACTTGAGGGCGAAAAGTGGGTGGGAAAACAGGTGGCGATGAACGGTCTGCGGAGGGGTGGGGGGTTGGTGCTCTAAGGGAGGGGTTTGCGGCATGTCCCGACCTTTTGTTGGTGTACCAAATGGGTTACACGCTCGCACATGTTGCCATACCCAATCCTCAAATGTTTGTTACCATTTTAACCCGAACCAGCCGAAGTTGTTGTTGAGCTCAACATGGCAAAAACTAACACACAGGCACACACCAAGGAGTGAGGAGTGTGTATCGAAGGATGCAACTTTGAAGGCGATATTTTACAATGCTTAACCAGATTTTAAAAGGATTCAGATGAGGTAGATATAGGAACAGTTAGTGTGTCGAGGCGGGGGAAAGATATCTGTATGTCAGGACAAGATATCCAGGTTCCTAATCTAATTAATCCTTAACGACAAAGCTGGCATTAAATGGAAGTAATTTGGAAATGTCTTATCTTAAATATTGCACATTTATTAATCAATTTAACATTATAAATGTAAAATAATCTTATTTCTAACTGCAAGACTTCTTCCTAATTAACTCTTGAATTTAATCCTTTACCAATTCCTTTGGCGGAACAAATCCAAATGAACTTTGCCAGCTCACCTTTGGCTAGAAACTAGTTTTCCCTTGCCCCCATTCAAGTTGCTAGAATGAAAGGATCCCAGGATCCCAGGACCCCGCTCCTGACCACAATGACAGACGCATAGAGCTTGACGAATGCTGGCCGAGAACGGGTTGAAAGTGTTGCCAAAACTTTGCCCATTCACATCAGTCAAGAGGACACTGAGACAAAAAGTATCGAAGAACTCAAGTAAAATTAATTTTCTTTAATTTCCTTATTAAAATATTGCTTTTTTGTTACTTTACAATAATTATAAATATTTTCAACTTAAAATAATCCTTTTATGAAGTATATTTTCAGCTTTAAAAACAGATTTAAAAACATTTATTCTTCAAATACTTAAACTTGATGCTTTATTTTCAGTTGTGAAAGTGTGGCAAGAGCGGCATTTTTGTGGGTGTGCGCTTTACACGCACATAATCCTCAACCGGGGACGCATCTGAATCCCAAACCCATTCCTATAACCATTCCCATAACCATTCCCTGTTTCCAAGCGAAACCCAAGCCCGAATCTCATATCAGATTTGTCGCTATCGCCATCGCCATCGCCAACGCCTCTAAACGATTGATGGCACTCGTCGACGTCGTCGTTCGCCCTGCTCCTGCTTCTGCATCCTGTCAAAAATCCGCATCCTTGTCCTGGACAAACCCCTTCGCACGGGGAGTGCTTTGGCTTTGGCAGAAAGTGTGTGCTGTGTGTGTGTGCTGCTCGTTCGGGGCCTTCCTCTGGTGAGGAAATGATAAATTGCGCATTTGGGAGTTTTAAAGGTCAATTTAGGGGTTACTCTCACACTCCTGGGCTCTCCTCCTCCTCCTCATCCTCCTCTACCCTGGGAGGAACACACTGACTGACAGATGAGCGGATGGACAGACGAACGGATGGACAGCTGGAAAGGTGACAGTGTTGCCTAAACTTCATTTGAATGTAATATATAAAAGGGTAAAGTTAACTAGAGTGTTTAAAAATTAGTGGTTTTTTGTTTATAAATTGTAATGATTATGAGTATTTGTTTATATAAGTTGTATATTAGTTTTATGCTGATTTAGTCGATATAAACTCTCAGAAAATAAACAGAATCTGGTTTGAAGACTCTTATAAGATGTTTATTTTAGGCTTTAAGACAAGTAGCTACGTCAGTAGCTTCAAAAGTATAGTTGAATTTGCAATTAATAATTTTAAGTGTACTTTGCAACATTTATAAATATTATAATATATTTAGCATATATTTACACAGATATTTTGATTAAATATATTACTTCCAAGCCTTTATCCCCAAGATCTCAAGCTAAATCAGCGAGCTTATAGCTTTAACTTCTCACATCTGTCAGCTTGAAACCCGTCATATGAGCAGACCCCCAAAAAAAAAGGCAGACAGGACTTCCGCAGCCCATAAACAGCGACACTTCAAAGTTAACTCGCACAATAAAAAATCCATGTAGCATACGAGTGCGAGTCACCATTTCCATTTCTATTGCCACATCCATTTCCATTTCGACTTGCGGCAAGTACGGCAACAGGGTTGCACTCGAGAGAAGGATTCCTCCTCCTTCTCCTGCTCCTCTCGTCCTGCACTCCGGGGGGGAGGAGCAGCTTGAATTTGCTTATGGGATTTGTCTAGTGCGCCTGTTGACTTGCCAGTTGGCGTTTATATTAATGGCTCAGGTTGGGTCTGGACTCGTTTCACTCCTTTTTTTCCCGTTTAGGGATCGCTGGGAAGTGACGCGTGCCCGCTTTGGGTTAGGGTTCGGTCTCGGATTCGGGTTCGGGTTCGATTTGGGTTTCGAGTTAGGGTTACCTCTCTCTATATCTCTCTCTCTCCCCTGAGGGGTTCTTTAGGGCTGTGTTTTTCCTTTTTTTGGGGTGGGACTGGGCACAAGGTGCCTAAATGGTCAGGTAAATCATAACTGTAACGATGATGACAGACAGTTTCGGGGTGATTCCTATATTCCATATCCATTTCCCATGACGAAAGCAAATATTTTTTGGTTTAAGGTATTTTGTAACACAATATTTCAAGAGCTAATGGGTTATACATAGTAGAGAATATTTCACAGTAAACTAGGACCTTTTCTCAGGTTTAAAATATCTAAAATAACCTCAAAAGTTTATAAAAATGTTACCTAATGGTAGGTTTTTAATTTCATAGACTACTTTTTACTTAATTGCATTAAAAAGTAAAATGTAATCCCAATTTCCTTTAATATTTTTAGCCAGTTTTATCTCTTTATTTCTATTAATACCTTTTTGTACAGGCTAATAAGAAAGCCTTACTATTGACGGCATAATTCGTTCCCAGCCACGCCCCCTTGACAGAGACCTTCCGCCCACCTTGAGGTCCCCTTAATTTGTTTATCAATCTGCAATTGGCTTGCAAATGACATCTCTGGACGGCCTACAACGCGCTTTTCCCCGTTCGTCCTTCGCGTTTGGCGTTTCCCGTTTCCGGCTTTTTCATTTCCCCTTTCTTTTTTTTTGGGTTGCCTGTTCCCAAGCAAGTGCCACGCCCACGGTCACATCCTGCTCGCATTCCGCCCCCATAACCGTGACATTGAACGGTGGCATTCGACGTTGCGCTGGAAGGATCCAGCACTGGGAGAAACTATATAGCCCAAGAATGCTTTAAGAACGTTTAAAAATTATCAAAGAAATTCAATAAAAATATAACAGAAAAATATTAAATACAATTATTAATAAATTATATATTTATATATTTTATTTGACAAAAGAATAGGTTAAGATAGTGTCTGGAAACACCGAATATTAAGAATTACAGCTTGGCGGCGGCAAAAAATATATAGCTATCGGTACTAAATGGGCATTACATACAAAAATCGATATATAAATCGATATGTTATCGTTGCTACAATCCATATTCTGATTGATAAGTAAGACAGTGCCAAAAAATATCCTAAATTAAGATAAGTTATCCAAAAATATGATTAAACCCTTTTGAATGTTAAAAAAAAAAACATAAAGTATTGAATTTTTTGATATTGTTAGTATAAATCGATAAAATCGATATCTTATAAAAAACGATGATAATTTTAATATTTCAAATGACGAACCTCAATTTGTAAGAAATTTTAGATACTAGATCTACTACTACTGTAGATATAACACTCTTCCTTTCGATATACATCCCAACCACAGCTTGCCATCGATCTTAAGCCTCTGTGTGAATACTAATAATATACAATATTTATAATATATAGTCTAGCAATCTCTGTAATCTATATTTAACCAGATACATCAGATATTTTAAAGATATTTCTGTCCGTGTGGAACTTTGCCTGAATTTCTGGTCTGCCAGCCCGTGCTTGTGGCACGTGTAAAAGTTTGTAGCTCCGGTCACGTGACCGCACGTGTCCCGCCATCCGCCCCAGGAGTAACCCAGGAACGGCGACCCAGGCACCCCTGATAAGGCGGCGGCTGGGCGGCTGGACGAATGGGCTGCTGTGATAAGCGCAACCTGACAACGCCGCGGCGGCGTGCGCGTGTTCCTGAGGAGATGTCAAAGACCAGGCCCGGATTTCTGGTCTCGCCACGCCTATCTGGACGGGATCGGATGGGACCGCCCTGCCATCATTGATGGTTTTGTTAGCGTAAATATCTTAATTCACCGCTTCGCCGCCCCCGAGACACGCGTGAATCGTGTGTGCAGTTGACATGAGAAGCGCCTCACGGTATTCGCCTTTCACCGTTTCCTTTTAAAGCGGAAAAGTGCGCCGCCGGAAATGGCCGAGAGAGAGAGAGCAAAAAAAAAAAATGGAAAAGATTTTGTTTTTTATTCGCAATTCATTCCCATGCTCACACAACGGACTTTAACGAGCTTACAATAAATGTATAATCCTGTTTTGGGCACACCAGACATCCTTGTACAGAGATCCGCGACGAGTTAACGTGGGAAGCAGCAAGGAAGGGTCATCATCTGGCAATTTGCGGATTAACTACTATTCCGGGATATGTTTGAATGTTTACAAATGTAAATGTTTAATGTTTGATAGTTTACAAATATTGTTGAATTATAATTGTATTTTGTTGTAAGCAACAAAAAGATCCTTAACTTGAGATTTGGCAATAACAAATTTATGAAATTAGAACATGGCTGGGAATAACTCAATCCAATTATCTCATTGCTAAAAAATATAGAAAGTGTTTAAATTAACACTCTATTTTCTTGAGTAAGAAAACGTTTTATTTTTATAAAAATAATAAATTTATATTGCAAATTTATTAACCTAATAAAAACTTGCGCAACTTTCCGAATTGAAATTAAGAACTGCAGTTTTATCATGAAAATCCGTCAAAAATTCATTAATTTCAAATCGGAAAGCTGTATTATGCTAGTTTTCATTAAGTAAAGAAATCAGCATTGTAAATTATTATTATTATTATTATTTATTGTAATAACAAATTAAATTTATAAATTACAATGTGTTGAAGCCAGAGCGACTAAGGCCTTCAGGCTGAGCATTGTAAATTTAAAATTGAAAACGTTCAAATTTTTTGTGATTTTTTTTTACAGTTTTGACGATGATGCAAACCTTTAAAAAATTTTGAAAAAAAAATTGATTGACTAGATCGACTTGGCTGTTAATGCTGATCAATAGAGTGATCAATCAATATAGACCCTATAAATCTACAGGTAAATCTATAGGTAAATTTATAGCGTCGTAAGCGACTCCTTAACTTCGGTGTGAGCTCCTGACTGAAACAAGGTTACAACAAAGAAATGCTTTCCAAATCCTAACAAACCATAAATATATAATTAATAATATAGATACAAATAATATATAAACAAACTAAACCAAAAATAAAATCAAAATTAACTCAACTCCAGTTACAAATTCGCCACAAATAACTATAGTTACAAACCCCTCAATAGCAACTCAAAGGAAAAGCGATTAAATAAACAGGCATATGCCGCAAACTACATCAAATTGCAACCTTGTATTCTTGTATCCTACTTTTTCCCGCTCTCTCTCAACCCTCTGGTGAATTTTTTTGTCTATCTAGACACAGAACTAGCCTGCCCTGGTGGCTGGTTCCTCGATTTCGTTGCCATAAAAACATATGACACCATTTTGATGAGTCGCGGGTTTTGGCACGCCAAATTATGCATAAAATAGATTGCTGTGTTGACACTTTCCACGCGGAGCGCGGAGCAGGCGCAGGATCGCAGGCAGCCAGGGATCGCCAGGCAGGACAAAAGGAGGAAAGTGGGAAAAGGGCTCGCCTAATCGGACTTGTCACGTGCGCATCACAACAAAGCGGGGTGGAAATCAAAGGTCGGTCTCCTTTTCACAGATTTTTGTAGTACTATTTTTTTTTTTTTTAACTAGCAGCAATTGGGTTTGTAACTCGAAACTTGAAACTTGACGTTGCGGGGAGGAAACGCGATTGCGATTTGCGACTGGGATTGCGGTGGGCACATGTGTGTGACTGTCTGGGATGAGTCAGGCGGCGAATGATGGGTGGGGGGATGCGGCACGGCGGTCAGGTTTCGCCCAGAAATTAGTTGCCTCACGAATTTATTTACAATTTTTGTTGTTGCATATTTTATGCATTAATTCAAGGGTCAAGTTGGAAAGTTTCAAATTAAAACTTAATTTTATTAATTCTCTAAGCTGCCACAAAGATGAACAGATTTTGCAGTAAAATCAGAGGAATACGTATTTATTTTATCAATTTATCAAACTTTGAACAAAATTTAAAAATAAATCTAAGAGTAATTATAGTTGCAAGCTAATAAAACTTGTTCTTAAAATTCACCTTTGAATAGAAAATCCTATATAAATGCAAAAAAAAAAAAATATATATATAATACATAAATAAAAAAATAAAATTTTTTAGCACCGAGGGGCTTTTTATTACCCCCCCCCCCATTATATAATAAATTTAATTTAATTTCAAATTTTGTAAATTTAACCACTTCTAAATATCGTATAAAAGGTGCTTGTCTTTGGATATCGTAAAAGGGGTATGTCTCTGCTAAGCTGTAAAACAGTTTCAAAGGTTCATGTCTAAACTGGATCTAAGAGATCTAAAAACTGCTTGCACTGCTTGTACTTGTGCTGCTTGTACTTCAGCGCCTTCTAGCGGAAAGCAGGTTAACTAATAGGTTGGTTTGTGTTTTAACTAAATAAAAGCCAAAGTTTTGTCGATCTGGCACCGCTTTTAAAATAAGCCTAAAAACGCATTTTTAGCTCTTCTTTGCAGCTAATTAAAATTTTCCACATGCCCCTCAAAGCTGCTCACCTTAGCTGACTATTTTCAACTGTAAGAAGTAACCATAAACTTCATCTAATAAAAAAAAAGTGCAACTTTCCTCGCAAACTATGGCAACGCCAAAGTTATCGACTTTACAAAGGGGAATGTATGTATCGAATGTATCGATAGCAAGACCATATGTTTGTCTCTGTCGCAAAGAAACAAAAATAAACACTTCTTTTTTGTTTTGTAAAGCCGAAATATGATCCATAGTTTGTTTATAGTGAACAGCGGCGGGTAAGCCCATCTCTTCCAAAATACACACAACCGACCTACAGTCCCCTCTCTCCCCCTTAACAGGGAGGTGTTCCTGGAAAAGCACTGGCGCTCGGTGGTCTCGCGCTCCGTCTGCGAATATTTCCTGGACGCCCAGCGAGCGGCTCCATATGTAAGCTCAGCCATGAGCCACGTAGTAAATATTTTATATAATTATTTATATATATATTTATCTTAATAGGACGTGCCACCGGTGATAGCAACGCCCCACTACTACCTCATCACGGTGCAAAGGGATGCAGTGTCTCTGGTGGCCGCCTGCAAGCAGGAGGTGCCTCCGCTCTTTGTCATTGAGTTTTTGCACCGCGTTGTGGACACATTCCAGGACTATTTCGGGGATTGCAGCGAAACTGTGATCAAGGACAACTATGTGGTGGTCTATGAGCTTCTGGACGAGATGCTGGACAATGGCTTCCCGCTGGCCACCGAGAGCAACATCCTCAAGGAGCTGATCAAGCCGCCGAATATTCTACGAACCATTGCCAACACGGTGACGGGCAAGAGCAAGTGCGTCTGGATTTGAGGAGACTTTAAAGAAGGTTTTCTTAAGGGCTACTTTTTCCTTAATTGCAGTGTCAGCACCACTCTGCCCTCGGGCCAGTTGTCAGCGATTCCGTGGCGCAGGAGCGGCGTGCGGTATACCAACAACGAGGCCTACTTTGATGTCATTGAGGAGGTGGATGCCATCATAGACAAGTCGGGTTCCACGGTATTTGCCGAGATTCAGGGACATGTGAGTGAGGAGCAGCAGCAGGAGAAAGCTTCAAGTTCATTGTTGAATCTCTCTAAATCTTCCTTTCCAGATTGACTGCTGCATCAAGCTATCGGGCATGCCAGATCTCACCTTGTCTTTTATGAATCCGCGCCTCTTCGACGACGTCTCCTTCCATCCCTGCGTGCGATTTAAGCGCTGGGAGGCGGAGCGTCTGCTGTCCTTCATTCCGCCCGATGGCAACTTTCGTCTGATGTCGTACCACATTAGCTCCCAGTCGGTGGTGGCCATACCCATCTATATAAGGCACAATTTTTCAATTAAAACGGGCGAACAGGGACGGCTGGATTTGACCATTGGTCCGAGGAACACCCTGGGACGCACCGTGGACAAGGTGAAGCTGGAACTGACCATGCCGCGTTGCGTGCTCAATTGCCTGCTGACGCCCAATCAGGGCAAGTATACGTTCGATTCGGTGACCAAGACCTTGTCCTGGGATGTGGGTCGCATCGATGTTTCCAAGCTGCCAAATATCAGGGGATCGGTGAGTAGAAAGTACGTGAAATTAACAAAAATTTCAAAATTTGTTATTCCTTTTAGGTTTCCATTACGCCCGGAACAACCAATATCGATGCGAATCCCTCCGTTAATGTTCAGTTCCAAATCTCGCAGCTGGCGGTCTCTGGGCTAAAGGTGAATCGCCTGGACATGTACGGGGAGAAGTACAAGCCCTTCAAGGGCGTCAAATACCTGACCAAGGCGGGCAAGTTCCAGGTGCGGATGTAGGAGACTCACCGAGAAAGGAAGAAAGAGATGATGAGCCACGTTCCGCCCCGATTCCAGCTTTAATTAAGTGCTAATGCTAAGTGTATTCCACTGTTTTATGTCATCCAATGTCCAATGCCTCCCCCAATATCTCATTTATCTATCTATACATATATCTATATCTCCTATGCTACCCATTAAAAGTTAAACTCCAGTCGTTGTTTTTGCTCGTGGAATGCGAATGGGAGAGCCGTGGCGAGTGGAGAGCAGAGCGGCGAATCGATCGGGAATGAAGTTGCAAGTCTCGGAGTGGCGTGGCTGCCGCTTGCTTGCTTGGCAACAGCCAGCGAGGAAACCCATAAATTTAAATGAAAATGCAAAACTTGATTTTACAGGCGGCCAGCCAGGCCAACGCATTTAGCATACGAATAGTATGTATACATCTCTCTCTATAGATGTGTGTGAACGAACAATGGCTACAAGTGAAGATTCGCTAAGATAGATTCTTGGTAAGTAAAATTAGCAAGGGATATATATAGAGGGTTTTGAGGTTTTAAGCGGTTTGTTTGCCTTTTGAAATTGTAGTTCTATTTGTGGACTTTTTATGTCGTTCAAAGAGTGAAGGAGTCTTTTTTTCCCACCCTATAAACCATATATATTCTTGATCAGCATCACAGGCGAGTCTATCTAGCCATGTCCGGTTGAAAAAAAAAAATCTATGCAATTTTTCAAATATATTTAAGGGGTTGTATCATTAAAATATTCAAAAAATCACAAAAATTTCAGTTTTTTAAATGTTAAATCCAGTTTGCAGATTTTTAACCTTGAAAAAACCAAAATAGAAAGCTTTTCGAATTTAAATTAATGATTTTTTGTCTTAGTAATGATATTTTTAAATTAAAATTAAAATTAAATTTAAATAATTAAAATAATATTTTCAATTTTAAAGCTTTGATTTGTTCAAAAACATTATAAAAATATAGACTTAAAGATTTCTATTTTTAAGACTTGATTCTGGAATAAAATGTGTAATAATAGGAACCATTTATATTTGTATTCTGAATAGTTAAGAGAACGGGCAGTTAATGGTTTGAGCCAAGCAATAGCCTTTGCATAGCTCTTCTTCATTTATGAACTAAGGATCTTAGTTTAATGGTCTTAAAAGTCATTGCCAGGAATTCTTATCTAACAACAAAAAAGAAAGCAAAGTATATCTAAGTAAGAACTTAGCTTTTACTTATTATTACTTATTATTTAAATTAAACAAGTTCCCTGAAATATCTGCTAGGTAGAGAGACTTTAAAAAGCGTGCTTTATAAGACTTTTAAACTGCTTGAGTATTATTTTTATGGCTAAACTTTAACTAAAACTTAAACTGAATATTTGGTGAGGCTCCACTGTTTGCCACACCGCCTCGTTATCGCTGCGTACAGCTTTTAGTTGCGGTCGAGAACGGCAACCGGTTTGCCCCTGCCACGCCTCCTGACTCACTGCCGCCACACTGCTCCTCGCCGCATCCCTGGAGTAGCTGCAGCAGCCGGATCTGCAGCAACAGCAGCAGCAGCAGCAGCTTCTAGGCTTTGGGTGCGGCGTGCCACGGTAGCCAACAAGCGCCACCAAAACCGACAACTACAACTACAACGACGGCCATGACGGCCATGGCTAGACATGTTATATATACAGCTCACACATACACTCAGTGCCCAAATCCGGACCCCAATCGAGAAAATAACTCAGCTTGCTGCAGCAGTCCAACTCCAGCTCGAGCTGCAATCCGAGAGAGTCATTTTTCAAGCGTGGGAAACGCTCGTTAAAAGCCGAGCAGCCAAGCAGCCAAGCAGCAGGGTGTCCTCAAGCCCCATGCCCCCTTCAAACCCAATACCAATTCCAATTTTGGGGAAAATGGCAAAACTGGCAGGGAGAGGCGTTTTCACAGCACTCATTAGGGACGGCGGCCAGCAGTTCGTTGCCTAAGTCTTTCGTTTCATGCGACCTCCTAGGGCTTCGCTTATACCTCCTTCCGCCTTTCCTGAAGAAGAATGGAAATCCGGCCGGCATTTAGCCGCCGTAATTGATAGCACATTACATACGGCATGCCGATTGTAAATGTTTTCCAACTCATTTGCATTTCCCCAACGCTTGCGGGAGAACAATTTAAAATACATCAAAATATATATATATATATATATATATGTATATATATATCTGTATGTATACGAAACGAAGGGCATGGTAACCAGGGTACAGAGCATAAAAATACCCTGGAATAAATCATATACAAACCTATAAGATTTTTGAATTCAACAAATAAATAAATAGGTTGTCAAACTAAGAAGGTTTATCTATGTAAATATATGATTTTATGAAGGATACTTCAAATCAATAATACAGAAAAGCCATAGCAATCCCTAGAGTTTTTTTTTGTTTTGAAATCTCTAAAAAAAAAGATGTCCAAAAGTATCCCAAAAACTGTAACATTGTAAAAAAAACATGTAAATGTACAGTACCTAAAACAAGGTACTAATGCTTTCTCTCTAGTTAACATATTTTATTTATTTATTTATTATTACAGATAGAGAAGTGTACAAAACTAGACTAACTTATTTTTAAAGTTCATCAATACAATAAAAACTTATATTTTATTCACAAAACATATTCAATGACAAACTCACACTTAAAACGATATCCCCCCCACTCCTTTCAGACAGGGTATCAAGCGGTAAGTATTATGGATTCCATGCGAGAAATGTTAATCGCACCTGGAATTGTTGCAGTTCATGAACAGATTTGTAGCAGATCTTGGAATGGGGATTTTAATGAACCCCGCGAGAGAGGTGTTGATGAAGCCCCATAAATTTCCACTTAAAGCGATAGTGCACGTGATTTCGTGCCCCTATACCGATATACGAACGAAATCCTGTTCTCCCTGCCACCTTTTTGCTCCAATAAAAACGTTTAAACGATCTTTCGGCTTCTGTTTGGCTATTTCTTTGGCGCGATCTGGTTTGGTAATAAGTAAGTATATGTATATGTTCAGCTAAAAAGGAACTATTAACACGCTGCTAAGTGATATTTAGTGACTGCCAATGCAAATGGCAGGCGGTGCAGCTTGCATTTGATCTACTTTCGGTATGGGGAAATGTTTGAACGTCGTGAACAAGAGGTATTAGCTTTGAAGCAAATATTTAGATGCTATTTACCAGGGAATGTGGGTTATATCTATAATACTGTCATATTTATTTAATTTTTAAGCCTTGTAGGGTATCAAAAGTTTGTTTTAAAGCTTGCAAAGCCAGAAAAAAGTGATTTTGAAATATTCCAATTTCAATTTACAAATAGCTTCCACTCAGGCAATCAAAGCAAACACAGCCTCGGGCTTCCAGTCCACAAATGTGGAACGCATACTAGGATCTACATACGTCCCGTGCGAGAGCAGCTACGTTTCGTTTGTTTACATTCAACATTCAAGGGCAATTAAGAGAAATATAAAATCTAACGGTAAAGAAAAACAAGAGAGCAAGAAAATCAATGCGTGATCTGTACTCACTCTGTTCTTTGTTGCAGAAAGTCCAAGCTGCGTAAGCGCTCTCTTTATCTCTTCCTTGATGAAATTCACACATACACCGACACAAATTCAGGCCTGAAGATATACAATGCTTGTTGAATCACATCCCGCGTTTTAATTTTTCCGGCTTTCAATCCAGATTTCCGCATATCGATCTTGTTCCTGACTCTTCGAAGTGCTGGTTTTTCACATTCATTTTCATTTTTAAAACACTGGCACTATTTGGATTTTCTGTTCTCTCTTTAGGCCTAAAAAAAAAACACACACATACACAAAATATAGCTGTTCTAATTGTGAACGCAGCCCGGACTTCAATTTTCCGGCTTTCAATCCAGATTTTCGCAAGTTGATCTGGTTCCGCACTCTCCGGAGGCCGAATTTCCACATCGGTTCAGAATTCACGAATTTTGTCGTCAAAGTTAATTTTTCCGGCCATTTTCTCGCTCTCCGCAGTTTTTTCGTTCATGCTGCGTGCGTGCGTCTCCCGGACCAAAATGCGAATGCAGAGTGCAAAGGGATCACGGACATTATTGAAATATTGGAATGCGGCGAAGTAAACGGTAAAAATTTAGGCGGTAAGCAGCGCGGTTCAGAGAGCCAAAGGAAAACAGAAAAAAAAAAACCAAAGTACGGATAGAACCATAAAAACAAACGGAAAATAAATTAAATACGAAACAGAGACGAAAACTGGCGAAACTTTTTTAGATCTTCTGTTCTCTTGCACATGTTTCTCTTTCTCGTTAGGCCTAAGAAACACACACGCACACAAAATATAACGGCACTTTATGTGTACGCAGTACAGGCGTACATTTTCCGGCTTTCAATCCAGATTTTCGCAAGTGGATCTGGTTCCGGACTCTCCGGAGGAAAGATTTTCCACATCGGTTCAGAATTCACGAATATTGTCGTCAAAATTAATTTTTCCGGCCGTTTTCCCGCTCTCCACACTTTTTTCGCTCACGCTGCGTCTGTGCGTCTCCCGGACCAAAATGCGAATGCAGAGTGCAAAGGGATCGCGGACATTATTGGAATATTGGAATGCGGCGAAGTAAACGGTAAAAACTTGGGCGGTAAGCAGCGCGGTCCAGAGACCAAACAAAAAAAAACCAAAGTACATGTAGAACCACAAAAACAAATGGAAAATAAATTTAACAAATACAAAATCGAGGCGGGAACTAGGAAAACTTTTTAAAACACTGGCACTATTTGGATTTTCTGTTCTCTTGCACATTTTTCTTTTTCTCTTTAGGCCTAAAAAAACACACACACACATACACAAAATATAGCGGTTCTAATTGTGAACGCAGCCCGGACTTCAATTTTCCGGCTTTCAATCCAAATTTTCACGTGTTCATCTGGTTCCGGACTCTCCGGAGGTCTGGTTTTTCACATTTGGCTTAGAATCTGTGAATATTGTCGCTGAAGTAAATTTTTCCGGCCGTTTTCCCGCTCTCCGCACTTTTTTCGTTCACGCTGCGTGCGTGCCTCTCCCGGCCGAAAATGCGAATGCCAAAATGCAAAGGGATCGCGGACATTATTGGAATATTGGAATGCGGGTGAGTATACGGGAAAACTTAAGCGGGAAGCAGCGCAGTTCAGAGAGCCAAACTCTCTCTTCAAGAACTCTCTCTTCAAGAATGCCACTTCTAATGGCTTTTCAAAGTTTTAAAATTTGTATGCTATTTTAGTTAAAATTTTGCAAAAATGGTTTGTTGGTTTTTAAACGTTTTTAATGCAGGTTTTAAAAAGTCTAAAGTTTGTAAAACCCTCTCCTATCCGGAGTTTACTTGGAGTTAAAGGTCACTTGAAAACTATAAAATATTGGAAATACATTCATGTTCAAGTTACAGAGATAAGCAGCTTGTAAAGCCAGAAATTTGGAAAAATATTTCCCGGCTGATGCCAGGCTTTAGTTCCAGTAACATCCCAAAGGCGCCCAGGCAGCTAATGGAGCTAATGGAGCCCGCTTTGGCCTGGAAAGCAGACTCGAGTGAAAGACAAGCAACATGCATTTGTCATTAGCGGCAACAAGGTGGCCTGCCAGCTAGCATCCAGTTTCCAGTTTCCAGTTGCTAGCTGCTAGCTGCTCCCAGGCCGAGAGGCAAGTCGTGCAATTGCAATTGCATTCGCGTTCGATAATAATTTATGCAACTTGTCGTCGTTGCACTGAGCAAACACAAATGTTTGAACTTCGCTTGTTCGCGCTGTGTGCGCTCGCTCGGTGCCTTTGTTTGTTTGTTGCTTTGTCCGCTTTGTTTGCCCAGCTTTGATTGCTGTTTGCCCAACTTTGCGAAAGGTGTTGCCGCGTCAATTGGAGCGTCGGCGTCCCACATGATTTCGGTTTTCAGATTTCGAAACCGCAAAACTAGAGTACTTTGCAGCAGAATGCAGCGGACAGCTCTCCGTCTGGCCAGCTAATTAGAAACACTGATTGTCTTGGGACAAAAAAAAAGAAAAAAAAGTGGGGAGTGGAAGAGGGGAAGAGGGGAAAATGAACAAAAAGCAGATCCACTGGAAAATGCTATAACACACACAGCTGGAACCAATAAGTGCTTCCATTAGATGATGACTCCAAAGAATCCGAAATGGGTTCATTTTATACTATTTTATTATGTTTATTCATAACAATATTCATTCGACAAGCCGAAGTTTAAATACCCTTGCAGTTTGCCATTGGATCATAAAGAATCTATCAATTTTTGATAAAAAGAAAATAAGAACTGGAAAGAGATATATAAAAAATTATAATTATGATAAAATAGTTCGATTTTAATCAAAATCAAAGCATTATTTTAAATGCGTTCTTAATAGTTAGACCTTTAATTAAAAACTATAAAAGTATTTCTTTGTTTTATTCACTTTTTTACATTTACAAAGATCACAATGGCGTATAAAAAAAAAATTTGAGAAATTTAGCAAAATTTCTTGTTTTATATATTACAATTTGTTGTTTTTTTCCTGTAAATTAAGAGAATGAAAATATAGGATGGAAATATATACGACATTTGGCAATCATTAGCTTTTTGTCAGGCGAATGTCCTTAAGAAGACCTGAAATATATCCATTTTATGGACTATAAATCCATATTTATCCATATTTTAATATGATAGTATATAATAGATATTAAAGTATCAATGTCGCAATAATTTCAATTCGTATATTTATATATGTATATTTTTTTTTATTATATACAAAACCCTAGTTTACATTAAAAATACATTTTTAAAAACCAACTCAGTGTAAAGAAACATAAATTAAACATGAATTAGCACTAATAACAACCTTAAGCTTTTGGAACTTGACAGTTAGTTCCATAAATTGAAAAGTTTCTACCGGAAATAATTCAAAAAACAAGTATTTCGACTATTTATGATACATCTTTGTGTATTTTATGCCTAAAATGATTTATGTTTAAGAAACTAAAAGCTGAAAATAATTGTAGGGTATAAAAAGGAAGGCATGTCGTCATGAAGACGCTGAGCTGACTTTTTCTGTGTCACCGCTATTGAGGCTCATTAAAAACGATTGAGACTTCCGCAATTCGATGGCCCAAGAAGAATATATATATTAAGCTTATATACCAGAAACCAGAAACGGAGGCTTTCGATTTCGCAAGCCTTACTCATTTTCATTTCCCAATTATTTTACCAAACACAAAAAGTGCGCCATAAACAAAAGAAGTTGTCACAAAAAGCGAAAATTGATCAACATTTCGAGCCCCTGTCCGTGGAGGATTTGCTTACAAAGTGTCTGCCATTTGCGATAAACAAAAAATATACAAAATAATTCAAGTATAAATTGCTTACGCATCCAGAACGGTGATATGCTAATGCAGGAGTTTTTAACTGATATTTGTATATCTATATATTGTGTACTTATCTTTTGTTTTTAATTAATCGATTTATAAGAGGTTAGAGGTCGTTTGATAGATTATAACAAAATATTTAAATGCAAATGGGGGGCGCCAAGTTAAGGTACAATCTTATCGTGCTTAAAATCACCATAAATATTTATCAAATTTTATGCAAAAAAGTACTTAAAGGTATTAACTCTTTCAGGTTATTTGTAGATTATTTAGGCAAATCCCAAAGTTCCTTTACGATTTATTCCAGCTTAAAATTAAACTCTTGAAGTTCCTTTTATTTTATGCAAAAAAAAAATTAACTATCTCAGGTTATTTATAGATTATTTAAGAAACTCTCCAAGTTGTCTTTACGATTTTTACAGCTCAAAATTAAACTCTTTATAGTTCCTTTACCAAATATATATAATTGCATTTAACTTGGCCAGCTGGCACTTGTTTTTTTATGTCTTTTAAAATGTCTGTTTTTGATCAGAATGGGGCTTCATTACTCATTCTATATGGCACAATTATTTATGTTTATCACGGGAATACAGTCTAGTCACAAAGATATATACCTTTTATATGGATAAAAACAACAACAAAGAAAGAAAAAAAAAAACAACAGAAAAAAGAAAACGCATAACAATAAATCTGACGGCGAAACAACAGAGACCACAAACCCGTCAGCGGTAACTGGCATTTTGTTTAAATAAATAAATTGTATGCGAGGCGAAAATTTAGGGGCTTACGTGAAATGGAGCTTACGTAAGCCAACGCCAGAGGTCGCCAGTGATCATCACCCAGTGGGTGGTGGGTGTTGTTTTGGGTGGGTTTGTGGGTGTTGCTCGAATTCTAATTCCAATTCTTTTGTCGCGAAATTGAGCGAAATTCATGCGACAATTGCAAGTGCAAGGTCGTCGGTGTGTGTTCCGTGTATAAAGTGTAAATATACACAAAATGATTGTTCAGTTTGATATTCTGCTATATGTATATATATTCTGGAATTTGTACAATGATCAAGAGATTATAAATCAAATAATTCAATTCGAGTTCAGGGAGTAAACATTCTCTTAAAGAAGCTCTTAATAGCTTGATCGTTCGTTTAAAAAAATAAATATCTTAAGAACATTGGATCCCAACAGATATATTTCAGATATAATGTTTAATAAACCAAAAATAATATTATTTAAATATATACTCCATTTCCAAATCTAATAATTTATATATTAATTCATATTAATAAACATTTTAAGTGCCCTGCCAGACATGTATCAATTGGATTCATTTTTAGCCCTGGAATGCATTACAAATAATAAATTCAATTCAATTAAAAAACAAGTCAGAACTTTGACATTTGCTGTGTTCGTTGTGCGAGAGTTCCCTGAACCCGTTTCCCATTTCCATTTCCATTTTTCGCACAGCGTTTTCGCTTTCCTTGGCTCTCCACATGCCGTAATATTTATTTACGTATTTATTGGGGCCAATTGCAGCGTTTAACTCAATTTGATATGCTAATTTGCTCAACATCTTCTCGGCTATTGCCACACTTTCCATGTAACATAAATGGCGACAACTGAGCATTTACTTTGTCATTGCGACAATTTCCAGTTGCGAATTGCAAACAGTAAAAATATTTATAGTTAACATAGAGTTAAAATCGATTCTTAGATAAGCTAACTTGAAGTTGGGAAAATTTTTAAAAATAATATGTTTGGGGAGAAGTAATAAAAATATATAAAATATTTTGTAAACTTTAACAATCCATGAACCTTAAGAATGTACCTCTTAGGTAGTCTATAAATTTATATATTATTAAGAAAATTCTAAAATTAGTCAATATTTTTTTTTTTTTTTCAAGATTAATATGAAATTAAATGGTATAAAACTAATGTTAATATAAAATAATTAATCCTTAAACCTTGGGACAAACCATTTTCAACCCTTTATATGTCAAGTAATTTAAAATACTCTTCAAAATTAATCCTGAGATTAACTAACATGAGGTTTGAGAAGGTTTTTGAGATCTACCAGTTTTTCAAAGATATTTCAGGAATATTTTAGAGTTAATGTATAATATATTATAAATATCACAAAAACCCTTGAATAAACCAATTAGAACACTTTTTAGATATATTTATCCAGATATTAGTTAACATGAGGTTAGAAAAGGTTAATCATAATCCTGTTTAGGAAAAAGTGTAGAGATACTAATATATATTTATATACCAGAAACCTTTAAATAAACCTTTAATATCATGGATATTACACTACGTCTTTAATTTAATCCTGAGTTTAGCTAACATGAGGATAGGAAATGTTGTAAAGATATTATATTTAAGTCAGTGTAAATTTACTATACAGTATAATATATAACCCAAAAATCTAGGGACAATTCTTTTAGAAATGTTTCAGAATATGATTTCTAATAAACTATAAAATATAGATTATATTAAATGACTTACTTGTTAAGTTGTTAATTCCCCAATCAATTCCCTCAAAATCATATTCAAAAAGAATTACTTACCTTACTTTATTTAAGTTCAATTAAATAAATAAATTTATATATATGTATATATTGTAAGATTAAAAAACTTCCGCGAATAGCCAATACAAGGAAGTTGCTATATATTTAAATCAATAATGCTGCCAGCTCATTAGGCCGGTTCTGCGGATCGATTGTCGCAATCAGACCCTTCAAACACCATAACGTCAGGCAGTGAGACTTGAGTAATAAATGACGCCTTTTGGAAGGCCTCCGAAATGCAACCGTAGAATCATTGGATTAAAGTCGATTTGGCACGAGCGGAAACCCGATAGCAGTAGGTATTCGATATATATATAAATATATATAAACAGGATGTGCAAGTGCAAATGAGGCGACACCTGTTGCACATTCACATCCGAAATGAACGAAATGTGACTCAATATTGGTTTGTTTGTTGTTTCAGCCACACTCTCAGCCTGAAGTGTGTTTCAAAATGATGAAAATATATATACACAAGTTGAGAAATATATGTAATTAATTGTGAGATATATAAACTCGGTTTACCATATGCTCAGTTAGTTCCTAGTAACCAAGAAATATATAATATATAAACAGAACGAGGCGTTGAGGGATCACAGGGGGTCAAAGACCGAGTCTTAGTTCGCTCCAAAGTTTGCCCCAAGTAAACACGTTTCGGGAACTAAAGAGCTGACAAAAAAACTAGTCGTAGATCGTAAACTATAGAGTGAAAAAAAAGCGAAGAAGAACCCCGAACCTTAGCCCATAAGATAAGATAGATTTGTCCATGTTTGCTTTGATTTTCCTTGTTTTATTTTCTTGTTTATTTTCGCATGAAATGTGGCCGTGTGTGTTTTGTATGTTGTGTGTGCTGTGTGTGTTGTGTTTCTTTAACACACAACAAATAATAAACCATAAAGAAATCATCATCATGTTTTGTGTGGGTTTTATTTTTCGTTTAATGTAAGTATTTATAAGTATATGGAATTGAAATTGAAACTTAGCTTAGGGCTTGGCTCGCTAATCGTCTCGCGGATAAACAATACGCATTGTCACAAACATTTATTTGATTTTCCATTGCTTTTCTCCTCTCTCTCTTTCTCTCTTTAAATATTGCTTTTGAGTCTTTCATTTTTTGTTTGTTTGTTTGTTTGTTTGTTTGTCTTTCCACGCTTACACTTATCGCTAAATGTATACATATATATTTATTGTATTTAGCATTTTCTTTACAAAAATATATACGCCTATAAACATACACATATATATATATATAATATATATATATATATCTATATATTTAAATTGATTTTCGTGTGTGTGTATAAAAAAAATTGCGCTAAACTAAATAAATGCTACCAAAGATATGCAAAAAAAAAAAGGGAACTAAAGTACTAAAATTATCGTTTGTATAATTATTATTTGCTGGCGAAAATTGCTAAATTAAAAGTGTAAAAATTGAAATAAAATATATATGTATTATATTTGCTGGCGTTTTTTCTTCTTTCTTTACTAAATGTAAATTATTGTTTGTCGTTTTTTTTTTTTTGTATTTTTGTTTGTTTTTTTTTTTGTAGCATTTTTTGCATTTTTCTTTCCTTGTTTCTTTAGATGTCTTAATCAATGATCACAACTCTTAGCATAAATATTACTCGCATGTGGCATTCATAAATATATATATGTATATATATCTTTCTGTACGTCTGTATATTTATGTATAAATATATATGTGTGTAAATTGCTCACTAAAAATATATATGGATGTATGTGTGTGTGTGTGTTGGTGTGTGTATTGTATATATAGAGTAGATCTATCGCACAAAAAAATATATAATATATACTCGTAGATTTAGTGTTTTTGACAAATGTCATTTCTCCTGTCTTTTAAAGGTTCCAAAATGCTCTTCGAGATTGGCATGGCCTGGGATCGGGGATCGGGAAGTTCTACAATTGTTGAGTTGTTGAATTGTTGAGTTGTTGTTGATTTGTTGTTGATTTATTGATTCTCCCTGATCCCGAGCGATCCATCTTTATAGCTTACATCTCTCTGGCTGCGGCTAGTATCTGTTATTGTTATTGTTACTGTTTATTGTTATTGTTATTGTTATGATTGTTGTAGTTTATTGTTGTAATTGTAATTGTAATTGTATGTGTCTTGTTGTTGGTTTGCAAAACAGTAAACACAAAACGGTTGCTGTGGCGTTTGGCCCTCTTGTTTCATTTTAACCATGGAATTCGTTGATATGTGTTCATTAGCTCGTCATTAGCTCGTCATTAGCTCGAAAGGCCTCATCTACATCGTCGGCTTGGCTTCCCCCTTCCCCTTCTGCTCCGATTTCCGATTACCCCAATTTCCGACTGCATCTTATCATCGTCTTAACCCAATTTCGGCTGCGTAAAACTGCAATTGAAGAAAAAGAGAGACAGAGACAATGGGGTTAGGTTTATCATAAAAGAATGACGAGTTTCTATGGCTTAAGATTACGCATTCAACAATATCTGTTGTCCTTAAGATATCAGAAATATGTTGAAAGATGACTGACAGAAAATTAAAGCAAAAAAGAAGATAAGATTGTGGGATTATACTATAAACTATATACTATTTGGTTTCCTTGACAGCTGTCTGTTTTTTTTTTTTTTTGGATTGGGTTCTAAGCTATATAAACTTTTTTAAATTCTTGCTTATGTTTAAAATATGACATGGTTCATTTTATTTAATTAATAAAAACCTAATTGTTTTAGCTATTAATATAGCTTTGATTTATTAACATTTAAGTTAACAATTTTAAACTAGATCTTTTGAATTAATTTCACATTAATTATCTACATAAAGTTAACCGCATAAATCAATTAGGAAATCAACCCTAATCACCTGAGAAACGCTAAACAATAACTTGTAGAAAGATCTGGTGAAAATAATTGTTTATTACTTAGACATTTTCCGAACTTTCCGTTCTACAGTTTTCATTTTTTGTAATTCGAGTTTCACTTTTGGCCTGAACTGAGGCCCGGACACTCTCCCGCTGGATTCTCAGCGCTTCTCGGCGCTAATTGAAAGCAATTAATGCAATTAAAAGCCTGGGAAATGAGTTGCCGACTTTGGCGAATTAAGTGCGTGTATGGTGAAAATAACAAAATAATGTACAAATAAAATGGAGAGCAAAAGTTTTCGCGTGCCTGCCCCTCGTTGGCATAGTAAGCGGCTAGCAAGTGGGTGGGAAGTGGGCTTTTGGGTGTGACAGAGCGGTCCATTCATTCATTCGTTCGTTCGTTCGTTCATTCATTCATTGATACCTCAAATTGGCGGTCAGACGAAAGCCACATGAGTGTACTTTTGGGGGATAAAAAACACACAAACAGAAAACAGAAAACAACACAAATAGCAGGCTTGAGGAGCATTTGAAGCGCTTATTTGTTGATTATGATCATCATGATGATGCGGAGGCCGCTTAAATTGTGTGCCAGCCCGCCCGCCAGCCATTAATTGAGACTACGGTCCAGTAGAGATCCATATGGATCTTGTGATCTCTGATCTTGAGAGGTGAGGAGGTGAGGAGGCCATTCGGGGAGGGAGAGACTGGATTCAGATCCGAAATGAGAATGAAAATGGAAATGGAAATGAAAATGTGTGCTAATTGCAACACTTTGTCACCAATCAACGGCAACAGCATCAGCGCCTGTTCGTTTATCTGTATCTCGGCATCGCATCGGTATCTATATCTTGCACCTTATCAGGTCTGTGTTTCTGTTTCTGTTTCTGCCTCGGTTTCAGTTTCAGTTTTGGTTTCGGTTTCTGTTTCTTTCGCTGTTCCTCGCATCTGGAAGCCTCGAAGCCGGAGCCTCGATTAGATAAGTGCCCGAAACTGTCACGTAGTTGCCCAACTTCTAATTGGCATTGCATGTCCCATGCCCCCCAGCGGAAAATGTCTGCACATTGGGCAACGCAACGCAACTCAACTCAAGTCGAGCCGAGCCCGGGGTAAAGTCAAGTCGATGCCACTCGCGACTCCATGCTGATTACGAGTCCGACAGACGGAGAAACGACGTTGAGAGACTATGTTTCCTTATCTGTGCTGTCCGTTCAACGACAACGACGTTGCTGTGCCCAAAAAAAATTACAAAAAAAAAAAAAGACTAACTACACCGAAAAAAAAGTTGAAGTGTAAAGCCAAAGAAGATCGTCAAGATATTCTTTTCTCTTCGAAAAAACATTTAAAATTTAAAAAAGAAATTATTTAAAGGAACTGAGTCATTAAAATTATAAATAAGGCGTAAGTCTATAAGATATCATTTTTATATTTAACTAAATTATAAATTTATAAAAAACGGCATATTAGAGAAAACTTTAAACTTTAAAATTTACACATAAAGAATATTAAAATAGGAACATCTAGAAAACATGTATTAGAAAACAATTTTTAGTGTAAAATAAATGCAAAGAACAACAAAGGAATCGGTAAAATGTTTTTTAAATGTTTTTTTTCTATAATATATATATATATATATATGGTTTTCTCTACATGAACATTAAATTCTTAAAGTGTCAAATTCCAATTTAAATTGTCAAAATTAGACCAACTTATATTTCCTTTTCGTGTAGAGATGACTCTTAAGAATATCAAAATCTTGAGGTCGAGGCAATTCAAGAAAATCGGAGGCCATGGAAACAACTAATAAATAATGAGCTAACAAGCTTAATTCCCTGACCAACACTGGCAGTTACAAATGGACTATCAAATACCCTGTAGTTGCCACGATCAAACCAGAATCTTCAACCTGATTATGAGTTGCTTATGTATTCTGTCAGAAAAGTTTAAATAAATTTAAAAGGATGATTTTAAGTCATCTTTTAGTGTTGGTAATGGCCCTTACAATTTCTATGATATTTCATGTGATATATTTTTTTTTAATATATTAATTCAATGTGCTTTTATCTGTAAAATATTTATACAACTCCAATCTATCTAATCTGAAAATAAATTGTTATTTGTATAGTAACTTAAAATAAGTGTTGGACAGAGCCGAAAAGTAAGCTGCAAAGACTAAAAATCAGTGTTGACTAGTGAAGTTTTGTTCAGAATTCTGATCTAATATCTTATAAGTTCAATGATCACTATCAAATATGATCACTAAATGGTATTTATTATTGACACTTAAATCTTATAGATCATATGATCAAATATGATCACTATACTCGATAACTATCATTCGTATTCGATACAAAATGGTCGTGAAATGTAAACAACCGCTTGGTGGGGATTTTCAGAGGGCATCCAAGTAGAGAAATGCCAAGTTAAAAGAAGTCTGAAAGAATCTTTTGCTTCTTCTTTTTCTTAATTTTTTTTGTTTCTTTCTCTTCTTCTTTTGCCCTGCTGGCAACAGTCTCCAACTAACTGCTGGTCAAACTGGTTTGTCCCCTCTCCCTCTCTCTCTCGCTCGCTCGCTCGCTTGCTGTGATTGAGCAGGATGGAGCTATCTGTGGCTGTTGCGCATGCGCAGCTGCCATCTCGCTTGCACCGAAGCCTGTTACAGCTCTTCTCGTTTTTTTTTTTTTTTTGCTGCTAGCGTTACGCTTAAATGAGCGCGTAAGACCAGAAGAACTCTCTCTCTCTCTCTCTCTCTCTCTGTTTCTCTCTTTCTCTATTGCTCTCTCAGTGAAAAGTGTTTCTTTGTTGTGTTGGAAAAACATAAATTTTTACAGACATTAGTTAAGGTCTTGGGGTATCTTCTTTAAACGAAAAACTATTGACAAAGGTGAGAAAAACATTGAAGATTTATTTTTTTCGATATTTGTATGTATGTTCATCGATAAATATCGAAATAATATCGATCAAAAATATATGTTTTCCTAATCCTAAGTTAAAACTGTGTCCAAATCGAGGGATATTTAGTTTTCTTTCGGTTATCAGATAATAATCTTGGTATGTTTAATACTTACTGGCACTTGGGCTCGGGCTGGCGCTCAGGATTCCGGACTCCGGCTCAGGCGTCGAAGGGCCGCTTGTGGGCGCTGTGCTCGTCGCCGCCCATCTCGCGGGAGAGATCGGCAATGACCTCCTTGTAGATGAGCGGATCGATGTTCTTACCCAGCTGGTAGAGCAGGAACCAGTCACCGATGTTGCACTTGTTGGCCACCAGCTCCACCTCCTCGCTCTCGGCGAGGCGGGAGCGGGCGCGGAGCAGCAGGTGGCGCAGCTTGGGACCCGCCACCACGGCGATCCGGTAGATCAGCGAGATGCCGGACAGAATGCTCAAGATGATGAACCAGAACCAAAGGAACACGTAGATCTTCTCGTTGACAATATTCAGCGGCAGCACGCACAGTCCGTCGAACTTCTGCACGTTGCCGGAGGGACCGTATTTGTGGAAGGTACACTTGGTTACCTTGGGAAAGACCCGGGCCATCGGATCGATACGCTCATCCGGCTCCATCTCGGTGAACTTGAGCACATCGCTGCCGTACGTGCTGAACTCGCCGTCCAGGAAGAAGTCCACGAAGTAGATCTGACCGATGACATTCACAAAGTTGAGGGCCTCGCAGACGAAGAAGCGGAAGGCGTAGAAATTGTGCCGGTTCAGGTTGCCAATGAAGTAGTCGACGAGGATCTTCTTGCGATCGTTCTTGCACTCCTCGTTCACAATGGGGCTGTTGAGGTCCATGACCAGCATCTTGAGGCGGCCGCCCTCCCAGGATTTCCACAGGTAGCGCGGCACATAGAAGAGGATGGCCTGGAAGAAGAGCACGAAGCACACCCACTGGTAGTACTTGTGGTACTTCACCGCGTCCTCGCCCTCCACATGCGACCCCACGCCCGGCTGCACCACATCCCGTCCTGTTACGCCGGTCAAACGTTCCGGCACGGTGAACGTGGAGTAAATCCAACAGTAGGTGTCCATCACTCCCAGCGGTATCTCGTCGACAATGCAATCGATCGGATCACCGATATACTGGCGCGAGGTGACCAGCAGCGAGAAGGCAATCAGGATGATCACCGTGGCCTTGTAGTGCATGCGAAACACATTGTTGTCGATGCACACCTGGTCGATCTTCAGCAGGCCCTTGACGGACCCAAAGACATCAAACATCTTGGCGGCGTCTCTGGCCTACGGCTTGGACTTGGACTTGGACTTGGTAGACACACGCACACACACGGGAACGGGGATGGTGGATACACTGCTGCAGGTGCTCTGCTCTGGCTCTGCTCTGCTCTAAGCTGGTTAAGCTGGCTAAGCTGTCGTGGTTTCTGGCGGTGTTTCGGTGCTGGCTGGCTGGCTGGGCAGTGCTCACACGTTGTCCACCATTACTCTTCAGTTTCTGTTTCAGGAATGCACACGAAAAAAATAGTAGTAACTGCGGCGCTGCGATCGCAGAGACAGAGATCGAGATCACCAGCGAGCTTTCGGCTGCCTTCGTTACGTTGCCTCGGTTTCGAGTCGGATTCGGATTCGAATTCGGTTTCGCGCTCTCAACGCGCACACAGAGAGAGTGAGTGAGTGGCAGGGGTTACCACGACGGTACCCAGGTAACTGATTCCGTCGCAGCGGCACTGAGCGCTTCGGATAGAAAACTATAACTGTTCGGCTTTTCGCTGAGCCAAGCGCTTGGCTCCGTTAAACGGCGTCGCGAGCGAGAGTGCCGGAGCGCCGGAGAGCGGAGAGCTCTTGCTCCGCTCGCACTCGCCCACTCTCCCACGCCATTATCGCGCTCTCTCTGTCTCTCGCGCGCGCAGGTAAACTCCACCACATGGGGTGGATCTTGTTATGCCCAGCTCTCATGGGGCGTCAGGGTAGTCTGACTCGGTGTCATCTGGAAAAATATTTATATATTTGATTTACTTAAGAGCCTGGTTCTGACGTTGTCTAAACTTCTAAAGAATGTAAGTTGGGTTAAAAAAGTATGATTAATAACACTCAATTATTTCACTCACTAGTCGGTCTCTTAAGATGGAAAACGCGTGTGGAGCCTCGACTGGCATTTTTTATTTATTAATTTTTTGTTGGTATTAGGACAAAGTTAAATAAACCCATCTGTTACCGTATTCAACTTACAAAAGTTTTGCTCTAGGGTATCTCATAGTCCAGCACATACGACTTTGGATTTCATACTTGTTTTTGAGTGACGCTCTCTCGTGGGCTCTCTCTTTCGCTCTCTCAATCGCTCTCAGTAAATGAAGCTGCGTTTTCATTTTCCAAAAGGGTAACAAATCCAACTCCCCGAGAGCGAGAGAGAGAGTTCCAAGACTCATGACTCAGAGATGCCACTCAAGCTGCTGCAGGAAACTCGACGAACTCCAAATAAAAGAACAAAAAAAAAAAACCAAAGGAAGCAGACCGAACTTAATTACTCATATTTTATTGTTTTATTAGGATTATGTTTAAGCGATTGGTCAGTGAAAAACCGTTGAACCGATTTCTTTGCAACTGATGCAATTGCAATGGGTTTTGTACAAACAAAGCACGGTTCCATCCAATATCTGGCAGCCTTAACCGGAATTAACCCTAAATTTCCACAAATAATTGAATATGGGTGTCGTTGGGCAGAGGAATTTATACAGGGTAGAAATAAGGAAAAGTGGTATTTATTTGAAATTAGATTTAAATTATTTTATTTAGATTAGAAAGGAAAATTGATTTAAGGGATAATATACGATAAGATAAGATTTCAACAACTCAAAATCTCTCAAATTCAGAGACAAGATTTAGAATATAGTGCCTTTGTATAACCTCTTTTTAAAATATATTTAAGAATAATATATTGCATTAATACTATTGAATTTATTAAAAATCCATAACCTTCTAGGGTTAATTTTCTTCTATGTTGTTCATCAGCCAAAGATTTATGATTTAATTCCATCTGGCAACGCCAACGACCAATGCACTTAGCCCCCCTCTCGCCTCACCATCCCCCCCACAAGGCAACAACAAAACCTCGAACTTTTAACTCATCATCTGCCATATTGAAACTCCATTTGTGCGAGTGTGTGTGTGTGTGTGTGTGTGCGAAGTGCGGAGGCGACAAGTTCTTGGAACCCGTTGTCAATTGAGTTGGATGTGGATGCTGGAGTGGTTTTTTGAGCTGGGCGCTGCTCCATCAGCAGCACAGACAACGAAGACAAAGCACACAGAACCAAGGTGGGAGAGAACAAGAGCAAGAGCGAGAGGAAGAGCGCCACAAAGGAGACGTATGAGAAATGCTGGCTTTCACTGCATTTCTATACCTGCACACCTACACACACACACACAGAGACATTAACTTGATAATACCCAAAACAATTACCAGAATGCTTGAATTTACCTGACTTCCAGGTACCGAAAGAGTGGAAAGAACGTTTAGCGGGATTTTTCGTGCCCTTCACAGAGAGAGAGAGAGAATAAAAGTAGACCCTCAACTACCTGTTACACTCGTTCCTCCTTCATTCCATTGCTCTCCTTCGCGCGCTCTCTCTCTCGCCCTCTTTGTTAGCCCGAGATTCTTCTTTCTTTTCTACCTGTCCCCGAAGAAACTATCTCAATTGTAAATTAAACATTTCAATCCACAAAATGCGGCTTATCTGGGAATAACTTATATATGTACATACTATATAGCCTATATAGTAGCCCTCGAGTGCTCGATTTCGATTGTACAAAACGAATTAAGGCAGTCTAGGATGTCGTAATACTCTCGGTTAGTTTCACTATTCCAGTATTTCCACTGATAAGAAAAAAATATAAAAAAATCTATAACAATAAATGCGCATGGGGCGTTATAGCAGCAAAGATCTGAGTTGATATGAACATAATAGATCGGAGATTGGGAATTGGGAACTCGGGTATGTCTCAAGGTTCCACTTGACTGACATTCAACGAAGAGGAACTTTATAATGTTGAAGGTTTTGAGGTTCCAGGGTTTCGTGAGATAAACCAAAAGAGAAAGAGAAAAAATAAACACTGGGTAGCAAGGTTTATGGGTTATTTCCGTTTTCAACCCATAAAAAAAACTGGGGTTTAGATTGATAATTTCATTAAATTAAAAGGAACTTAATCATATGATCAGTATTTTTACTACCAAAGTTCATAACCTTTGTGTTATATATTATATATTTCTAAAGAATTTAACGTTTATTTACAGCTAACAAAATTAATTGATACAACTTAAATGCATAACATATAATTATCAATATTTCAATTTATGAATAAATAATGATATTAGCATAAAGCCGCCAATTTTTTATTTAAATCGCAGAAAATCGATTTATGATAATTTTTGTATTTACGTAAACCTGCCGCTAAATAGACACCACAACAGTCGACAACTTGATTTATTTATTTTTATCGGCGATCTGAGCTCGGAACAGGAAAATATAGCCCCGCGGGAAAGATGTAAATTATTTGTGCAAAACGAAACATAAATAAACGGCTTCAGATCCTCTCTCTCTCAGTCAATAATTATTGAGATTGCAACCTGAGAGCCGCGCGAGCGACAATAAAAATCAGTTATGGAACCATTAGGCCTATATAGAAATATCCCTAAAAAAAGCAACGACTACTGTCTGGGGCCTATAAATAGCATCAAGAAAGACCAAAACGAACCGAACCGAACCGAGAGCTGAAGCCTTAATTGCCTATAATAAATCATATTGGATCCAAATCAATCCCCACTTTTCAGTTGTCAGCACAAACAGGTCTCATATTTTGCACAAGTTACCAGATTTTGACAAATATATATAGAGTATATATGGAGAAGTTGAAGTTGGACAAAGCTTGGGACATGATAAGACCCATGCCCAGGAATAAATATTTAGATAAAGTTTGTTTTGATCGCCGATAGTCTTGAAATTCAATATTGTTTATGTCTCTCTTTCTGTATCAGTATCAGAATCGTTCACACGTTGCACTGAGAGAAATATTATTGAAAGATACATCTGTTAAGAAGTCAGGGATATATTTATTTATTTTATAAGTTTGTATTATAAGTACTTATTTAGGGAATATTTCAAATACTTCTTTAATATTATCTACTTTTTTATGCTTCTTTTTTATAATTTAATTTTTTCTAATATATTTTTCTCTCTGTGTGCCACTGTCATTTCCCTTTGGTTAATTAATTTGGCTTAGTCATCCTGTTGCCAGCGAAATCGAACATCAACACGTCTGAAAATTCGCCGAAATGTTGTCTGCGTCACGCATTTAAGACCTGAAGAGAAAGAAGATACATCATGGGCCTGTTGCCTGGCTTCTACAGATACTTTTCCCGTGGGAGCGAGCTTATGCAACTTGACGCAAGCTCAACGCAAAATGGACCTGGATGTTGTTTATTTGCCTGCCAAGTATCGCGTGGATACTAAGATACTTGGCTATTTGTTTGCTCAAAGCAAACAAATCCCATAAATAAATAATACTAAAGGTCAAAGTGTTCTAAGGTTCTGAGCAAAATCGGTGGAAAGTATATAATCCTAAGCCCCGTAGAAATCTGTAAGAAATGTTGCATAAATAAGCAATAAATATGTTTGTTGTCAGCTTTTCTGCTGGCATTTACATAAATATCGAATTGCAATCGAGTTAATTAAAAAGAAACTCAGATATGACTTCTACAAATGTCAAAAACACTTGTCAGGCAGTAATTACGATTTAAATTGGGAAAGACTTGAGACTTGAGACTTGATACTTGACTTGACCCAAAAAAAAAGGTAGCCTTTAGCGGACAACAACTTTTCAATAAATGAACAGACATTAAATTTGTGATATTTGATGACTAGCAAGATTAGCATTAATTTTTATAAAGAATACAAATTATATTAGGAAATTCTATAAATTCTACAGTGTTACAAGTGCAGCTCCAAAACACTTTCACTTTTTCAGCAAAATATTTGTTAGCAAAGCCTGCAAAATATATATATAATAACTGAAGTATTTCTGTTGCCTATATAGGTATATATATATGCCTGGTAATCAAATCTGTAGCCGAGGGTAAAGTGTTGGGCGCCTTGCCTGAATGGTTCGAATTTCGTTTTCATTGCGGTTTGGCTTTATTTCAATTTCAATGCAAAATCACCTTTACTTCTATAACTCTTTGTGTGCCTGTATCTAGAGCAATTCGACCGATATTCGAATTTCGTATCCATGAATCAATGAACTTTCGTCACAGAAATAAAAAAATTAATAATAACACAACAGCATAACAACAATTTCCAGCGAAACCCTAGAAGAGGAGGAGGAAAATTCGAGCCGCAGTCGTCGTGGCCAGTCAAGCGGCTAAAAATGTTGCAATTACTAATATACGGTCTCTGGTTACGCACGCCGTCTATATCTGAGAGGTCTATCTTATCCGACCACGTTCGCCACTTAAGCGCTTAAGTAATAAGCACCGAATACGACTACGACTACGACGACGACGAAGTCGGAGCTCCCTGGCGAGCCACTAAGATAAGCAACAGATATAGATACTTAGCAACTGATAGTACGGATCTCTCGGTCGACATTCCAGTTCCCCCAAAAAAATGGTGAGTACCCCAAAAAAAACAGCATTGTCTGTTCGGGGGATTGACTACCACATAAGATTGTCGCCGCCAAATATTTGAAATATTATTATTTGTGAAGTTTTTGGGATCCATCTTCCGTGATTCATGGGGCCCAGCACCTGCTTTGGGGTATAGTCTTTAAGCAAACACTCGAGTCATAATCCATCTTAAGATCGTGCTTCAGAATATATAGACTGACCTTGAACTGGGTCAATTAGTTATCCAGAAATACGTACTTTCAATGTGGGACTTTTATATTAGCTGTGTTTTAAGAACTAAATTAAATGAGTATATATTTATCTTGTAATAACGGGAAACTTTAATCGGAGGCTACTTGGAAATCCTTCTACCCCTGAGTCAGGCATACAATATTATAACCTGATTCATTTGTTTGGTGAAGTGTCTAGGCCTGTTTTAGATCTCTGATTAAGATTGCTAGGAGATTACTCATATTCTCTCTCTCTCTCTCTGGCTTTGATTCTCTCTCACCTTTATCGTAACCAGAGAACCCTGGAGAACCCTGGAGAACCCCAAAAGGTTCAAACCGCTCGGCTTTCCAGTAAGCCACTTGCCGAATGCCTGCCGAAGTGGTCAAAAGAGGTAGTACTACCCCAGAAGAAACTTGTGTTACACAGAGAATCAAAGAGAGACAGAGGAAATGATTTCATACACTGGACAAAAAGACGGTTAAAATGCTTTCTGAGAAGATCCTAAAAAGATCTTTAACTTGAGGTTACGTTAATCCTAAGATTCCCCTTAACTAGGAGCTAAGTCTTAGTGAAATCTATTCCTTAATAATCCTTTATTTTTCTTTGAGTACTTAGGAAGTATGCCCAAATATCTCTCTGTGTACGAGTACGTACACCCAGTAGGTTCTCCCCGTTTTTGGACAACTCTGCATTAAACTCAATTAAATTGCTGATTTGGCGTTTCTCCGGCACTGCGGCTACACTATCTTATCGGCAATGGCCGTCTCTCCTTGGCCAAAAAGAAGAGAGCTCGATAAGACGGCTGAACGGCGGAACGGAAAGCCCTCTCCCGAAGAATACGTAGAACGGTTCTCCGGAGACCTGGAGACCAGAGAATGGCGGCGACCCGGAGCACTGTATCGAGTCGCGAGCCTTGCAGTTGCGAGGAGCTAGCCGCGGCAAGCGGAGCGCACCCAAATCCATCCGACACCCAGTACCCACCAAACTCTATCCATTTCGTAATCTTAACCGAAAGCAACGAGATCCCAAATACGAAATCGGAACGCGTCTAGGAGCGAGGAGATAACACACCGGCACCGGCAGCACAATGCTGAACACCTTCAGCTCGGTGAGGCAGTACCTCAAGTTCGATATAACGCGGGTTGTCATCGACAACATCGTGTTCAAGCTCCACTACCGATGGACCTTCGTAATGCTCCTGGTGGCCACCCTGTTGATCACATCGCGTCAGTATATCGGCGAGCATATTCAGTGTATATCCGATGGTGTCATAGCGCCGGTCATCAACACCTTTTGCTTCTTCACGCCGACCTTTACAGTGGTAAGTGCATAATGATGGTATCACCTAGGACACCTTTAATTAAGTCGTCAAATTAGAGTGATACATAGACTTAATGGGACATCCAAAGATTAGAAAAGAAGTTTATCTCGACTGTGTTAAACGTCTGGGGGGGTTCATCATCTGAGAACTACGGAGAAAGTAGTAACCAATAGGAGTCCTTGGAGAAATTCTTTGAGGTTCCAAGAGGAAGTTATCTTCCGGAATCTTCATTATCAGTTATCTTACCCTCTTTACAGTGGTAAGTGCATAATGATGGGATCTAGGGACCTAGGACACCTTTAATTAAGTCATCAAATTAGAGTGATCCATAAACTTAATGGGATATCCAAAGATTAGAAAAGAACGTCTGGGGGGGTTTATCAGTAAGTTGGGTAAGTTGGGGTCATCTGATAGTAGTAACCAATAGGAGTCCCTGGAGACATTCTTTGAGGTTCCAAGAGGAAGTTATCTTCCGGAATACCAATCATCATTATCTGTTATCTTACCCTCTTTACCCCGTTTAGGTGCGTGACCTGAACCACACCGCTTTCAAGCCGGGCAGCGAGCCCCCCGGCATCGGGCACTATGATCCCGAGAAGCACACGATCAAGCGGCACGCCTACTACCAGTGGGTGCCCTTCGTCCTGTTCTTCCAGGCCCTGTGCTTCTATATACCGCACTTCCTCTGGAAAAAGTGGGAGGGCGGTCGGGTCAAGGCTTTGGTCTTCGGCCTGCGCATGGTGGGTCTGACCAGGTACCTCAAGAACGACAGCCTGCGGATTGGGAAGCTGAACATTCCATCCATGGCGGAGGCGGAGGAGCGTGTCAAGGACATTCGGCGGACGATGATCGATAGGATGCGTTTGAATCAATCCTGGGGTGCACACCTGGTCTTTGCGGAGATCCTTAATCTGGTGAATCTGCTGATACAGATCACATGGACAAATCGATTTTTGGGCGGCCAGTTTTTGTCCCTGGGACCACTGGCTCTGCAGGCCAGGTTGTCCAATGAGGTGAGCATCTTGGATCTGGTCTTTCCCAAGGTGACCAAGTGCCGGTTCCACAAGTTCGGTGCCTCCGGATCGCTGCAGGATCATGATACTCTCTGCGTAATGGCCCTGAACATTATGAACGAGAAGATCTACACTATTTTGTGGTTCTGGTATGCCTTCCTCCTGGTGGTCACTGTTCTAGGCCTCATCTGGCGACTCTTTACGCTGTGCTTCTATAGAAAGTAAGTTGATATATTGAACAAGATCAGTAGATCCTTTTACTCTCGTCCTGACCATTAACCTTGAACCTCCTTAAACCTCCTTAAACCTCCTTCTTTCTCCAACAGTGTCACCTTCACCCGCTGGTCTCTGTATTGGGCCAAGCCCGGGAGACTGGACGAAAACGAACTGTCGGCGGTGATTGACAAGTGCAACTTCTCCAACTGGATGTTCCTCTTCTTCCTGCGCACCAACCTCTCCGAGTTCCTGTTCAAGAAGGTCATCTACCATTTGGCCAGCGAATTCCCCAATCCCGACCACGAAAACGATATCAACGCCTACCGAGACCTCGGGACAGCGCCTCCCTCGTCGTCCACCACCAAGGTCCGATATCCAAATATCTGCGGCCTGGACACCGTTGACTCGCCGCTGCTCCACCTCCGGCACCCTGGGCCGTCCACGGCGGGCAATACCACGCCGCCCAATGTGGGAGCCAACGGCTTAGGCCAACTCCCAAGCACTTCGGAGATGGCCAAGCTGCCTGTTTAACTTAATTTATTCATTTCAATTAACGCTAGGCAATTAATTATCCCTATTTTTTTTTTGTTTTCGACCATTTCATTTTTAAATATATTTATTTTTAAGCGACACTTTGCTTTGTTTAACTGCGATTTAAAGGCAACAGGTTTTTTGGGGCCAGACCTCAAAATGGCCGCCAGCGAACGGTAATTTCACGTTTGGTTTTTTTTTTTAAAAAGAAACAAAAAAATACAACAAGAACACAAAAACCAGACACCTTCAGGGGGGCGTGGGCGTGGCCTTTTCGAGTTGTTTTTTATTTTTGTAACAAGTGGCGACTGCGGTTTAGTGACCCAGTTAAAGCCATCCGCTGCGGTTTCGAAAGTGTTTCTTAGCTGTCAGGCCGAACCCCGTAAAACTGTCTAGCTGAGTGCCTGGGTCATTGTCTCTGGCCCCTGTCTGGGAATTTTCAATAGGTTTGCATCAGAAGATCCCGAGATAACTGCGGTTGGACTCCCTGAACTATGAACAGAATTTGTATATACTATACTATTATTATGCTATAATAATTTCCTTTAGAAAGGTGCTGAAATTTCTTAAAGTTTATAAGTGGTAGCCTAGGAAATTCCAATGAGTTTGCATCAGTATAACTCAAGTTATCTCAGGTTATATACCGAACCCAGGCAGCCAAGTGATTGACACTGCCAAGTCGTTATCTTTTCTAGACCTATGAGACATTTCATTTCTCTGCCATCAACAGATCCTGAGTTGTATGGTTGAGTGCTGCAGATAACCCATATACTTATATATGTCTAGTAAATAGTGTAAAGATGCCCGATAGCATACACAAAGTGAACCAAGGCCAATCGGCTCATTAAAGAGGGTTTCTTGGACTCATAAGCTAGTTAATTATTTATAAATTAAAATTTATATATATTTAATATAAATAAATAAAGTAAGTAAGACTGATTCCCACAGATAACGCTGCACATATTCTGAGATTTAACACATTCCGCTCTGTCATAGCCAGGTCCGTATTTGGTTAGCAATTTTTTGTTGTTGTTGTTTTTTTAGCAGAGTTATCAATTAGTACGAGTGGCTTTTGGGGCCGACACATTTTGCACTTGGTTTTGGCAATTGTTGCCAAAATCGGAGACGTTGCCCCACTCACTGAGAGGTGTAATGGCAAGCTAGTTATGACACCTAACTGCCACCGAATGAGGCAGCTAAGCCATCAGTTGAGCTTCTAATGATTGTACACAGAGACTAATATTATATTTTAATATCTATAGTATATATTTTATATAGAAAAAGATTCAACTTTCAAGTATTTCAAATACATTCAAGGTATGAAGTATGCTCTCTCTTTCTTATGGCTAATTGACTTTCTATTTGAACAATTATATATTTATTTAAATAGGAATATGACAGGCATTATACATATATTCATATAATTTTGCCTCTGTGTAGCTGACAAGATATCACTTTGATGGTTTGCGGTCAATGCCAACCAGCTTGGCGGCCAACACAAAAGTTCAACTTTCAAACGATAGTAGAAGGGGAATATCTTTCGGTCTGTCTCGGTCTCAATCTGTATCTAAATCCGAGTCGGAGTCGGAGTCTGGCCCGATCAGGTTTATTTCTTGTCGCCTTTTGTCGCCTCGCGCGAGATCTCCATCTTTTTTGGTCAGAACCGAACTCGATTTGGGTCTGTTCTGTGGTTCTGCTTTATTCTGTATCGCATATCAAGTGATTTCTTTCGCTTGGCCAGCAAAAAGAGCCCAGCTCTCGAATATATCAAATAATAAATAATGTGGCTTAGCTCTCTGTCACTGAGAGTCTATAGGTTCTGGAATGAAGTTTGTGAGACTTTTATTTAATATTTATTATTATTTTATTACGAGTTTTGTTTAGGGTATTTTTTCGGGAAGAAATTTAAATTAAATACAGCTTAAGGAATGCTTTTAAATTACTTAATTCTTTAACAAAGTAAAGAAGGAAGAGAAATAAAGGTTTCTCCACAAAGTAATTCATTCTGTATTAGGTTTTCATTAATCCTCAAATGTTTTTACGAGATTATAAGATATAAGCTTCAAAATAATTTTATTTTGATCCACAGAAACCTAATTGAAAGGAAAGTATTTAAAATACTAAATAAATAAATAATATAATTATTATTATTTTATTACACAAATACTAATTAACTCTAGATATCTTCATAATAAAATTAATATTAAACCCTTTTGCTTCTTAGAATAAATATGTATATATTTTTGTTAGGATATTTAACACTTCGACTTCGACAATATATATATTATTTCCCCCCTATTTTTGGCATTGTTTTCTTTTTTTGGTATTTGTTGCTTTTGTTGCCATTGTTGTTCCTACTCTACCCGCTCTGGTGAATGACCGTTAACATTTATGAGATCGAATTTGGAGATCGAAATGGACTTTTGGTTGTCTCCGCTTCTCGTTTGGATATGCCAAGTATTCTTGTTTTTTCCATTTTGTAACTCTTGTGACTTGTTCTATTGAGTTGTCTTGTTGTGTGTTTCCAGTTCGAGATTGTCTCAGTGGGGGGAGAGTGTGTTATAGAGGTGGTCCTGCTGTGTAACTAACCTGAAATTTGGTATAGTGGAACTTTGAGATCCCTGGAAGCATGGTCAGAGTTAACGAGGCACCTGGCACCTTACCTTGTAACCGATATAACCTCTCCCATTGATGCCACACATAATGTGCAGTCTAGACTGCCTTTCGAGAATACCTTATCAATTATCCAAATTGAGGCGACAATTAACACTTGTGAACTTTTGCAGCTGCCTAGAATTTCTTCTCTTCTTGAATAAGAATTCATTTTTTCTTTTTCGGTTCGGTTCGAAATCGAGGGCCTTTTGAGAGCTCTATTATTATGAACTGGCTGGAATATTTGTTGCCAATAAATTGTATGCAATTGGGACACTTGTTGCATACATTTATTTGCCAATCTCTTGCCATGCAAATTTATTTCAATTGCATTTAATTTGTGCGGATTAGCAGACACCGCCGTAAGCCCACAAGGGAACGGGGGTCCTGGGAGGCGGATTGTACGGACTGTACGGACTGTACGGAGTGCTACGAGTGCACGGTCCCCCAATTATATGAGACAAGTCCCAATTTGTGGCGATTTATTAGCAATTTAGAGAAGTTCAGTCCGGGGCTCATTTGCTATTCGAATTTTTCCCGTAACTTCCTACCACGTGATTTGCTTTCAAGATAATTGTCCACAAAAAGGGGGTTTTCTATATCGTTGTGGGACTTATTTGTAGTTTAAAGATTGGTATATATTTGATTTGAGATAGAATTTATCTGGATAACTTTGAGATGTAAGTTACAGATAATTTGTTAAATTAAAAACGATTAAACATTATTAAAGATTATGTTAAAAAACGTTCTGAGAAAGTCCAAGGGTCTGTAGAAATTCTAGAATAATTTTCTGGAAACTTAAGAAAAGTTTGATTAACAGAATTTTCGGAATACTGTCAAAATTTGATAGAAGTTATTTAAGAATATTTAGGTTATAAAATATTACTTTCAACTTGATAAAGCTAAGATCCCAAAAATTAAAATCACAACAAAATCTCGCAAGCATTTATCCTTGAAATTATTTTTGCTTTCCCTGAGAATCCTCCCTTTAATGAATAAATTTTCCCGTGTGAACGACCTTCGTCCCAAAACACGTTGTTGTTGTTGTTGGCCATTTTCCGCATTTTCCACCCAAAAACAAGGAAGGAAAGCTGGCGTTCTTTGTGCTCCTTTGTGTCGTCATCTGGCGAGTCCTTGTTTCCTGGCTTCCGCGAATGACGCAAAAATCTCGGCGCGTAGGTCAGTTCGAGTGCGATTCGCATTCGGAGTTGAGTCCTGAGAGCAAAATCAGGAAGCGAATTGCAAGCAGAAACAGGATATGACGTGCTCGCTGCTCACAGCACTCTCTCTCTCTCAAACGCTCTCTCTCTCTCATACGCTCTCTCTGCCACGATTTAATGGGTGGGAGAGATCCACCCCCAAAATAAGGACTCATGACGCAGCATTCGCGTCGCAGCACAAGGACAACTTTGGCAGGAAGCAGACGCGAATGCATATTCCATTTGAAATTCATGAATTCAGCTCGGATTTTCAGGGTTGACCACTTTGTTTTAGGGGTTGTTCCTCGGTTGCCTCTCTCTCTTTATATGCCCTTCCCTTAACCGCCACTCCTGCTGTTCCCTGTGTGCAACATCGCACACGTTTTTCGAAAATGCTGGAAAATGCTAAAGAATTTTCCATATGCTGTAAGTCTCTGATCTGATCTGTGATTTATTTATATTTCGGTTTTCTGCTCTTGACAATGACCTTGAACATCTGGCAAGCAGATAGATCTATTTCTGAAAATTCCCTAGATACGAGGTATATATCTCTAAATATATACAGGAAATCCTTTACAACTTTGTTTACAAAACTTTTCCATCAGTTTTTTTTTAAATGCTATTGACCCCAGATTTTACAAAGTTGATAATGAATTTTAAATTATATTTACAATCAGACAAGTTTCTTAAATTACGCAATCGGAGTCAAGACCTCCATGTGATGGTTCCATAATCATCGATGACCAAAGCCTGGACATATATACATATAGTATGCTTAGACACAGTTGGACTTGACGACTTAACCCCACCTTTCAGTGGGGATACCTTTTGGGTGTCAGTCACATTATTCCATACCATTTAACACCATAACACCCCTCAATCAACCTGCAGGCAGCCTTCGTTCCTATCTCTATGTTCGTTTCGAATCTGAATAGAATTTGTTTTTTATTTTCATTCTTCCCCTGGAAATCTTTCGAGGCGGAGGGGTAGAATTGGAAATTGATAGGAGACAGGGCAAATGTGACAGTTGAAATGCTGATAAAGAATCGACGCGATGCGATTAAAAACTGTGCTCGAAAAAGGTCTCTGTTGCCTCTCCGCCACTCGGGAAAAATCTTACAAAATACAAACTATTTTAGTCATTAATTTTTCAAAATATCAAATATTTACCATTTAGGAACTAATTTAGTCTAGTAAGAAAGCGCTTCAATTTGAGTCTCAAAATAAGATCAAATTTATTTGTTCTCATTTTCTCTTCAATATACAGATAGTTTTTGTATCTCACAGATCGTTGATCTCCGGTTTTATTGGTGTATATCGTCGTTATGGTGTACTTATTCTGGTTCTTGGCTCTGTCACCGAGATCGGTGGCCAGCGCGAATTAGTGTCGCATGCCCAATGATGATAGCGCCTCAAGGCGCTTTCAATTTAAGCAATTACGCAACTGTCCGTCTCTTTGTCCGTCCTGTCCGTCCGTTGAACTGTCCGCATGGGGAGTACGGTAGCATGGGACTGACTACGGGCGTGTCGTGTCCACGGGAACCAGGTTGCGCCGCTCTCTCTTTGAGCTTAATCAATCAGCCGCAAATTGAGCTGGCTTAAATGATCTCTCGTCCAATTGCCAAACGGAGGAATGTCAAATCCAATTCCGATTGATTGCGTTCGCCGTTCAATCGGAGGTCGACAGATCTCTGATCTTCAACCGCACACAGAACGAAATATTGTCAGAAAAATAGGGATTAAATCTAAATAACTTATAACTTTGATATTAATTAATATATTCTTCTTAAACTTATACAGAGAAAGGTAACTGACAATATTTCTGGGTAAACTCTCATATCATATCATATCAAAATTGCACTATTAGCTTATAATATTATGAGGTTTAATATTCATATTTTTATGTTTTCTGCTCAAATTCATTCCAAGTGCATCCCCCAATTCCGTGGGGGATTCATAACTTGGAACTCAGAGCTCAGATCTCACGAAACTGTGTCACAGTTGCCGATCAAAGATCCGACTATTTGAGCAGTCAAGGTGCTCCTCAAGCAGGTCGAGGGTTGCACCATTTCGGGGCAGCATCAATTAATCGAGTATTCGATTCTACTTCAGATGCAAGGTACCCATAAATGGTATCGAATTTATTACAATTTAAAATAGACTTTACCTGTAAGGAATCGTATATCTTTCCAATTTCTTTTAAATCTTTAAGAACTGGAAGAAAAGCAAAGGTGTATGAATAAAAAGCTGAAAATTTAAGAAAACCAAATCCACATTTTCAAAAGATATATCTAAGACAGCCCTAAAAAACTCTTTGGAGATCAATGAAACCATTATTGTAAAGCCCTTTGGAATGTATTTGTGGATTCTGTCTGGCTTTCTTCTGAGCCCACCTTAAAAATAATGGTGAAATTCATGTATTACCTTCTTCTAGAAACTAATGCTCGACAAATTCGAAAAGCACTCAAATTGCGCAAGCGTGGCTTGGAGTCACTCTCTCGCGAGGCAGCTTGAAGAATTGAGTGCGAGAGAGCATCTGTAGATGTTGCTATCTCTGTATTCATCTCACCTGCGCTCGCCACGGTTTCACTGCCAAGCGTTCCCCGCTCTCGGCCTTCGTTTCAAGTCCAGCTCGTTCCAGGCCCCCAAATGAAAACATCTTTTGTGTTAGGTTTTTCTCAATTCTTTTTTGTTTCTTCTTTCGTGGTTTGTTGTTGGTATTTGGTTTTTTTTTTGTGATTTTCTCTATACTAGATTGTGTGTTTGTTTGTGTCAGTTTCTTTATTACAACTTACAATTAACAGAGGCTTAAGGGCTACGAAAAAAAAAATTGTGATGCGGCTTCAGTATGTTGTTTACAAAGCTTTGTTGATTGATCGTCTCTCTCTCTCTCCATCTCTCTCACCGCGCCAATGAAGTGAGAGTGAGAGTGAGGAGCGCCGCTGCTGCTGCGGCGACCACACCCCATTTACCGTTGCCCACCGCATCGGCCGCATTGCAACCGTCCGTGTCGCACGTGTAGATGCAGCTGCGGTAGTCCATGCGGTCGCCCTTGTTCCGCACATAGTCGCAGTAGTTGCCCAGATCCTTGGAGCTGCAGAAGCGCTTGGCCCCGATGCCGCCCTCGAAGCGGCCCACGTGCTTCACGCAAAACTGGGCGCCATGGACGCTGGAGCAGTTCTGGGGCTGGATGTCCGGCTCGTCGTATCGCTCGAACCACTCGCCGCACTGGAACGGCTGCTCTGTGTCGCTTGTGTCGCACACGTAGCAGTCGATGGCGGTCACCGTCGACATCAGCAGGCTCAGCAGGCCCAGGAGCAAGAGCAGGAGGCTCCCCGTCATCATGATGGGAGAGCGGAGCGGAGAGCCCGTTGGAGAGGAGGTCATTGCGTCACGGGCGAGTAGTCCAGGGTATTAAGTATCGAGTATTGCTTTAGTTGTCAGCGTCGTCAGCAAATGCCAAGTCCGTACTGGGACTGAAACGGTGCTGCGACTTCGCTTCGTTTCCATCGTTCCATTCGTTTCCATTTACTCACTGGCCCGCAAGCCAAGCCAAGGTGTGAGGGGGATAGCGGGCGACGGCCGAGAGCAACGCAAAAGAGAGAGAGAGAGAGGGAGCTGGCCAGCATGGCTCGTTTCTAGCCAGATCTAACTGGTTGCAGAGGTCAAGCGTAGGTCACTTGGGTCGCCAACGAATTTTTGTTTGATATTTTGAAGTATTTTCGAAAAACGTTACCTAGTATACATCAAAAATTGATAAAGGTATTTGAGTTTAAACTAGTTTTAGAAATAATAGGTATAGAATACTCCTTTTCTCTCCGGAATTGGTGAAATTTAATCTCTCAAAACGTATTTTTCAAACAAAATTTTGAGGTATTCTTTTTTTATCGTTTCCATCGTGAAAGTTAATGCAGGTTTAAAGGTAGTTTAATTTCTTTGATCAGTTCTTTTATTCCTTTCAATCCGCTTAACCAAAACTATGAAGTTAACATAAGAAACCCCTATTCTTTGACTAGCTTTAAGTTAGATCCAACTTGCTTAAAGGGTTAAAATCAGCTGAGAGCCTAGTTAGGATTGCATAAAATAGGAAAGAATCAGATAACTGATCTTTTAAACAGACTAAAAATATTGGAACGATTAATGCAATACATTTTATTTAATTTATACACTTTATACAACTTAGAAACTTCAAAATTGAGACATTTTTTGGTAATACATTATAGGCCAATTCACTTTGGCATCTCTGACGGTGACTTGGCTCTCTCTCTCTCTCTCTCTCCCTCTCTCTCTCTTACTTGTCTTTGCTTTTGACTTGTTTGGTGTTGGCAGTGGAAACCGAAACCGGTTGCCAGGCAGCAGGGTTAGGGCTAACTCCTAGGGCTAGCTGGTCTAGCTATGGGATACATTTATCGTACGTCCTGCGCTGGCGCCCTCGGTATCGTTAATCGGCAATCGGGGCCGGGGTTATCACTTATCGGTTATCGGCGCTGACCCCACCTGAAACTTGTTGTGCAGCCAACAGCAACAGCAACAGGTAAGGTATTTTGTACGTGACGCTAGCGAGCAAACACGCTCACATAGGCAACAGATACAAAGATACAGATACACAGATACAATGGCAGCCGAGCTCAGCTCTTTGTTCTTCGCTGTTTTGTTTCCCAACTTGAGGTCTTCGGTTGGCATTTTTGGTATGCTTTCTTAGATGCTTTTAAATCCCCTCACCCAAGCGGGTATAACGACTTTTTGAAGGGGAGCATTTCAATTTATATAAGATCAAACTGAGTAGGTGAGCTGCCTTTTGAGGAAATTGTAAAATAAAAACAAAAGTAAAAGAAGCAAATTTGGAAGAATTTTAAAATTCTTATCAGAGAAGAATTTTTGGGAAATACAATGGGCCTTTTAGGGTGTTCATAGCTTCGATTCCCCAAGGTGCACCCCCCACAATCTGGTTCTTTTTCCGTGGAGTGGGCAACTCCAAGCCAAAACGAGGCCATTCAACTTCATTCTGCGCTTCTCCCACTGATTCTTCCATACGATTCTTCATTCTCCATTCTTCGCGAAGAGCGAAAGAGCTGAGCGGCCGAAGAACTGGCATTGTCAACCGATCAAGCCCGATCCGAACCCACCACCACCCTCCGTCACCCAATCGTTTGAAAAGAAGCCAGTTCAAGCCAAGCCCACGACTTGGTAATTGAAAGCCAAAAGCCAGGCTTTCTTGTTTCGGACCCCATATACAACCGTACTTTGGAATGCACGGCTCGTGGCCAGAAGGGAGAACATTTCACAACGATCACTCGTCGTTCATCATCAGTCTCTGGCATTGAGTCATTGTGATCCGCACTTGTGGAAACACGAATTTCCACCTCATTATGGACATGATCTTCATCGGGGGACATTAACGAGCAAGATTCGGGGAAGGAGGAGTAGAGGAAAAAGTCAAGTGCTATATGCTACATGCTACATGGGGGAGAACTTCTAGGCATTTAAATACTTCTAAAGATCGTATTTCGGGTAATTTCTGTAGCTATAGAATGCGAGGAAAGATCCCTTTGGCGATAAGTCAATGTACTCTTTATGTTCGTCAAATTGATCGCTTAATGACCGATTTCGAAAAAGCAGAGTTGGGCATATGTAAAACAATTGAAGAGGCTACAAAGGTCAATTAAATAAAATGAAGAAATACATTTGAATGTTTATTGATGCATTCTGTAGAAGATAAATGGCTCGTAAAATGGTTAAACATTTATGAACATCATTAAAATCTTTTTAAAGGCACTTTGTAAGATTTTGCTAGTTTTCAATATATTAATGATACCATTAATCCTACATGATAATTCGTTCAACTATTTCGAATTTTTCATGGCTGAGTTAGAGATAACAATATGCACAACTTTTTAGTATATAGTCTTCGGAACGGAACTATTAGGAACTACTGATATTTTCTTGGAAAATTTTAACGATCGTTTCAGAGGTGTCATGGCCTTGTTTTTCCTCGTTTTTCCACCCGAAAGGAACTCTATTTTAAGCACCTCTAGATGATTCTTCGCCTGCCCACATGATGAATTCCCGTACCGCGGACATTGACGATCCTCGAGTTCTCGAGTTGAAAACAGATGCTCGGGCTCATGCTATATATAGAATTCTTGGGATGTTTAACGGGATGCTGGGGTCCCTGGCTTGCAGATTTGTCTTTTGTCTTCTAGTACTTTCCACTCAACCACTCAAGTTTACCGATCTTTCAAGATAAATCCAAAATATTTTATTATTATAACCATATACTATCCAATTTTATGAGAAAATGTAAGCTGATTATATATAAAATATATTATGATCAATCTTTAATATTTAAAGGTGCATAGTTTCGATCTTCTCTGTTTCTCTCTGTGTAGAATGGGACAGACATAAAAGGAATCTGCAACCCCCTCCTTGATACCCCCTACCTCAAGTCACCCTTCGTCTGTTTTCTTTTTCCTCCCTCCTCTCCTCCTCTTCCTCTTTTATTCGCCTCTTTTAAGGAAGCAACCCAAAAAGGAAGTGGCAAAAAAAACAGGAGCAGCTGCTGCAGATGAGCGAATTGCACAAATGAGTGAGTTTCTGGCATCCTCTCTCGCTGGGAGAGCAATTCCAGCAGAGAGACAATGAGAGCGCGAGTTCTCTGAGTACTGGAGAGAGTGAACGAGTAAGGATGGTCCATGTTGCAGTTGCAACACACTGAGATAAATCAACGTCGGCGGTTCGTGCTCCCGCTCACGTACAACCATCGGTATCGATATACCGCCACGATGATACCTGGCCGCGGCGAGGGGGCGTGCCAAGAGGGGCGGAGGGTCGTGTGGTTAATGGCCAGATTGCGACAGACGTGACACTTGGCCAGGTGAGGAGCCACCAAAAGATACCGATACCTTTACCTTTGTCCAAACACACGCATGTTTTGCGGTACAATGTTAATCGTTGGTACAGTTTGTGGAGAAAAATGTTTATCTTAAATTAACTTATTAATTAAGTAATTATTGTATATCTTTAATTTAATATTTTAACATAATTTTTTTTAGAAGGAAATAAAGGAAAGTTACCTATAAGGTGCTAATTAACCCATCAGTAAAGAAAAAACTGTTATTAAAAAATATAAATCACATAGACTTCAAAATTTAAAACATGACTTTCTCTTTAAATTGTTTACAGTTTTAAGGATGCAATTCCATTGACATTCCATTTACAACTTAAAACTTTTTTCAAAATTTTAAATACTTCCCAAAAGTTGCTATTTTTAAGGTTCAATATATTATTTTATTTTAACTCAGATTTTAAAGTAGAATTGAAATATATATAGGACTTTTGCAATTTTTAGCTTATTAACCTTTATATACTGGAAATAATGTATTTACTGCTTTGCAAGCTTCAGACTAGATTTAAAATACTCTGCATGGCATTAAAAATAACTGCTAATTAATTTTAATAATTTTTAGACAAAGTAATTCTGTAAAGGATCAAGATCAAGTAAAGCTCGCGTGGGTTGTATCCCCCAATTGTAGATTGTATCCATAAAACCTCCAACTTTGGACAACTCCAGACTTCAATCGAGGCTCCATTTACTTACTTCTCAGGTCCCCGTGGCAATGACAACGCACTTAACATTTTTTCCAAGCTCTCTCACTTTTTTTGTCTTAATTTTTTTTTTTTTTTTTTTGTGGCTTCGGGTTTTGATTTCTTTTTGTATGCCAGAAAGTGCGCAGTTTATTGTAGCCCCATAAAAAAGACCATGTCAAGACGAACGAGCCCGAAGAAACCTTAATTTTAAATTAAAGGCAACACGAACTCGCCGCATGATACAAATGTGGATGGGGGATGGGGATGGGGACACGACCGATTTCTTTAGGGCCACGAAACAGAGGTAGAGCCAAGAAATATTTTCAGGGAAAAATATAATGTACAATTTCTAAATATTTCTTAGAGCATCTCAATCTTTCTTCTGACATTATAATTCATTGTTTGCAGCTTCACTTTGTATATGATATTAAACTGATTAATGCTTGTGATCAGCTTAATTAGTAATATATCCTTAAGCTTCATTTTAATTTGAATTTTCTTTAAATATATATATAAAGTTTTAACCCCCAAAACCCCCTTTATGCCCGCCACTGGCCGAAACATAAGACAAAACCTGCAAAGGGGCGAAAAAAGGGACGGGAAGGGATTCAGCTTGACTCGATTGGAATCGGGCTTAAATGCGGTTGCAATGGCAAGCACTCTCGGCACTCCGAAATACATACATATATGCATATATAGCATATACCGATATACATATGGCACATAACTGTAACTCGAGAGCCGCCCATATTGAGGGGCATAATGGTTGGCCGATTGACTAACTGCCTCATTGACTGACTGTCTGACTGACAGACAGAACAAAGTGTGCGCACACGCCGAAAGAGTCAGCTCAAACGGGGATCCAATATCACAGGGTTTTCGAGAAGAAGCACGTTCCTAACAGAATCTGATCTATCTTGGGAATCCGGGGAATCGAATATGCTGAAGCTAGAAAAATTGCAATTGCCTGATGATATATATAAATTAAATGAGTAAATGGTGATATTTGCACATCTTATAGGAGATAATCTTTGATATAATGGGACTTTCAGTTCGAAAATATATTTCGTATAAGCTCAGTTTTAAAATCTTAAGATTTATATTTAATTCCCTAAAGATAAAGGTTCAAAATTAAGTTGTGTTTTTCAATTATATCTTCTCTTGAATATGAATTTAAAAGATCAATCATAAGATATTCAATATCCAATTAATGATCAGTCGCTCTGAAACTTTAAGAATGTTTTTTTATTTTTATCAATCATTATAACTTTCTAGTTTTGCCCCGAATTCCCCCCAAAATATCATATATTATTATTTATTTATCTGTCTTATTCCAAAATCAGGTTTGATTTTTAATTAATGCATCTTTAATTTCGAGATGAGCTCACCTCCATGAGCCCGCAGATTGCAGAGCATTTCTTAAGGCACTTGGGTACACTGAAAGAAATATATTATTTCAGTTGTTACAATTTTTTAAAAGGGATTTCTGTATGTTTTAAATACTTAAAGAATTAATAATCATTATAGTCAGCATTGTAGAATTATGTAGTAACTGAATTTTTCTTCCTGTGCACTTGTAGAGAATGGAGTTTCGTGATTTCCCTTACTTTTTCCATAACCTTAACTTCTCGAAAAGCCAAACAAAAGAAAAGTTGGCCAAAAAGAATGGAAATAAGTGGACAAAAGCGGAATCAAAAAAAGCGGCCAGGCAAGAAGAGGAAAGGTAACAAAAGGGCGCTCAAGAGGGGGGCAGTGTGGGGGTGTATGGGACAATACGTATACGTATTTCTCCTGGGCAATTGCTGCTCCAATTTTAGTTCATTGCTAGCGATCAGTTTAATTTAAGGCTTAATTCGTTTAAATAAACAAATATAGCGTGCTCAACGAGAGAGAGAGAGAGTTGGAGAGAGGGAGAGCGACACGGAGAGAGTACAAGCTGGAGATACCAGAGAAGAGATAGCGCGTGAGAGACAGAGAGCGACTCAAACGCACTCAAAGTGTGTGAGCGAGAGCGACGGCGGCTCAAGCGAGCGGAGTGCAGAGAGAGCGCGAGCGCCGAGCACTGAGCACTGAACGCTGAGCGCCGAGCGTTGAGTTTGATTTGAGTCGGGCGCATGTGAAACCAAAACCAAGCGGCAGTCGACGGCGACGGCGACTCGAAAACAGAAAAAACACCGAAAAAACGGAGAAAACGCACACGGAGCTGGAAAAATCAAAGACAACACCGAAACCGAAACCATATACGATCCGAAATCCGAGAAAAATAATAATTTTGTGCTGCGTTCGCCAAACGGCATTTATTGTGCGATATATATTCGTTTTTCTGTATTGTGACGACTCGAAAACTCCTTGCGCATTTGGTGTTTCCTCTTTTTTTTTTTTGTTGTTTGTTTGAGTTTGCTGTGTGCGCGGTTTAATTTTGAGATTTCCCCCGCCACCCTGCCCTGTTGTGCTGGGTGTTTCTTTTTAATGAAAATAATCAGGAGGAGAGCCAACGTAGAACCGTAGCGAACCTGTTCCATGCTAATTCTACGGCCACCTGGCAGCTGATTCGAAAAACACACAAAAACCGAGAGGAGCAAGAAGAAGAGGAGGAGGCAGGAGAAGCTGGAGAAGAAGAAGAGGAAGCAGGCGACGGGAACAAACACAAACAAATACCATTCACACAGACACTCACTCGTTTACTCGCTCGCACACACACACACGCACACATACACCTAACCGCGCGCGCCATGCTGTGACAACAACAACAAAAAACACAATATAAAGAATAAACAACAACAAAGCCGAGCTTACAAGGAGCAAGAAGGCGATAAAGAGAGGGCGCGCCAGGCGAACGGTACTCTGCGTAAGTCTACTAAACCCCAAAATTTCTTAATTACAGAAGAAGTGCATGTAAGAAGCGTGGCAAAGAATAAGAATAAGAAAATGCATTCTCCCACCGGAAAGCTGGCGACGAGCTTTCGAGCCGAGCCGAGCTTTCGCCGCGAGCGAGCGGGACGGAGCGAGCGACTAGCGCGGATTTAGTTGTATAATCTCCCCCCTAGATTGACGCGCCATGACAGCCTTGAGGCGGTACTTTGATTACCTTGATTAGCAGCCATTTGAGCCAATTGGTCATGTGATCATCATGGGTTAAGGGGCTATATTCCTGTATACTTTATAAAGATCTTTGATTAATTACTATTTTAGACTCGAAAGATTCTTCCCTGAGCTTTAAAGAGATCTTTGATATCATATTAAAAAGGGGTTCCTTCAAGATTTAAAGCCTCTGAGATCGTTATGGGGTTATATTTCTATATGTTTTATAAAGATCTCCTATGTATTCATCTTGAATTACAGAGATTTTCTTCTGTGCTTTGAGGAGATCTTTGATACCATTTAAAAAAGTATTCTTTAGGTTTTCAAGCCTTATAGATCGTTATGTTTTACCAAGCTTAACCTGAAATCCCTTAGATTCTCACAATCCATAGTTCCTCAAAGATCTCTCAAAAATATTATATGAAATCAAGAGATCCATGAAGATTAAGAGTAGATTATGATTATATTAGAATTCAGATTATAGATTTATAAGTTTATATATTTCCAGAGATTTCCAAAATATATTTGATTTTACACATTCTTTGTGCACATTAAAATGATGTTAAAGAATTTCGTGGCTTCAAAGATTCTCCGTTATCAGAAATGATACATTAAATATACAAATATTTATTGAATATTAAATATTTGACACCAAAAACAATTGGGATTCTTCTGTACATCTAACAGATTCCATTATATAGAGATCTAAAGATTGTAAATGATCTTCAAGGTGACTAAAGACACCAAGAGTTAATTGGTTTCCGTATATTCCTAGGTATTATATGCCTTTGTTAAGTTCTTGGTTCCCTTTCTTCTGGTTAATGTTTCAAAGATCTTTATTTTTCTTTGAAATCTTTCCATCATTTCTCTTTTTCTAGTTTTAATTTTCCAATCTTGGCCACCTCAGCCATTGTCTTGCCTTTCCTTTCTTCCCAAACTCAATATCTTTCCGGTTCTTATTTGATTTCCCTCTCCTATCCTGTTCCTACAATTAACATCTTGTCCCCGCCTTGAAATAATTTTTTACTTCCCCACGGAGAGAGCTGATATTTTCCCACCCAAACGCTTTAATGGGCTTCCCCCTTTTTCCACCGATCTTCCTGCTTCTTGTGTTTCTTCTAAACATTTTCCTCTTTGATGTTCCTCTTATTAGCTCCCCTCTTTTCATCGTTTCCACCATTATTTCCAACGAATCTCTCTTGGCGCGTCATCATTTTTTGTTTTGCGTCTACACAGAAAATAAAGATTGGAAACTGGTTAAATCTTATTGTAATTTATAACCAAAAATATGCATATTTTTGAGATATAAATTGATCTAAAGTTAAAGCTTTAAGAGACGTAAAATCAATAGATTATCTTGACCCAAACTATGATCTGATTGATTGTTTTTTTTACGGTGCATCGGCTTACCTTAGATGTCTGTAGTCTGACCGGGTTCGGCGACATCTATGGCATCCCGTCTCTCCGCTTTCAGAGGCAGAGGTCCCCCTGCCGTCCTCAGGCCACACATTCTTCCCCCCCTTCCAAGAGGAAATGGTCAATTTAGATGACGCTGAACAGTAGCCACTCATTGTTTTCGAGCATGTGTCTCCAATCAGAGAAGCCAACCGAACCGGGGGAAGAGTCTCCGTGAAGGAGATGTGGAGGCTTCTACCAACTACTACCTCGCTTTCTCAATTTCAATTCCTTTTCCGAGTGTATATACGTACCACCCTGGGTATCCCTATTAAGTGCACGCTACTTTGCGGTTTCTCCGCTCTCCACGGCCTGATCCTCGGCCATCCTCCCCAGCGACTGCATGCAAAGTTACTACTAGATGGAGTGGGATGACCGACCGGCTTATTTTAGGGCCAGCTGTCGCGTACATAGAGCGCCAGAGATGGCAGCGTGAGGCGATAGTAATTCGATTTGATCAGTATTCAATTAGGAAAGAAGCTTCTGAGTAGGGGAAATATGGTATTTTTCCCATATATAATTTCTTTTGGATTTAATCTGAGCATCTATATTGAAGTTAAGCTTAGGATTTTATTCCCTTTTAAAATAATTTACTAGTCTTTATTGGTTTCAGCGAGTAATATAATTTGATCTCGTCTGTTTGGCATTTAGATTTAATTTAAGCTTAAAATTGTTCCCATAAATAGATGTCAACTCATAAGCAAGCGAATTTTTCTTATGTTTTTAGAATAATTAACTAGTCTGTATTGATTCCAGCGAGTCATCTCGCTTACAGCGAGTGATCTCGTCGGTTTGGCATTTCCTGCGACGCTGTCGTGAGTCGTGCTTTCGTGGCAAATGCCATCGCTAGCACGTAACACACCCCGAAGGGCGACTTCCGCTCCGGTGACCAGCTGCTAACCAAATAACAAAACAAACCCAAACCAAACCCTAATGAAAATGAATAAACCGAGCTCTTTGGGAGTACAACAACTCGTACAGCGCGCGAATGCAATTAAGTCAGTCACTCAGTCACTCAGTCAGTCTGTGAGTCTGTCCCCGGTGACGTCACAACTTCAAAAGGCACAGACTCTAGTACGAAATACGAATAAAGTAAATACAGCACAGATTCCGAATGCAACTGGCATTGCAATTGCAATTGCAATCGCAGTCGCAGTTCTCGTGCGCTGTTTGCATTCATGTTAAGGTTAAGCATGTTAAAGCTTTTAAAAGACCCGACATGAGCAGCAGCAACAAAGTGTGTGCAAACAACCAGCAAAAAATAAAACAAAAAAATAATAAAAATTAAAAGCACACAACACAGGTGACAACAACAGCGAGCGTGCTAAATTTATTTGCCAAATGAAACAGCCGCTAAAAATGTGAAAGCATTGCAAAGACAGCAAGAAAATATAATATGGCAAGATCCCAGGTGGGTTTTTAAAGTGCTAAAAACAAACGCTTTCTTTTCTTTTCATTTTGCTTAATCCCAACTCTAATTAATTGCTATGAAAGAGTCTCGAAATAGGAACAAATTCTATATAATATTTTCAAGTTTTATGGTTTTTAAAGCATATTAATCCTAATTAATCTAATTAATTGCTATAAAGAAGAGTCTGAATAGGGAAAAATTCCATATAACATTTATAAGTTTTATAGTTTTTAAATCATTTAAAGGGGTTATTATAATTATAAGATATTTTTTCGGTTTAGTTATAGTTTTATTATGGCAGTTTTGCTATGAAAAGCTTAACAAGTTTAAACTTGACGACTTAAAAGTATTTTAGTATTTCTGTAGTATTTTTGTTTAGTATTTTTTAGGCAACAAAAGAAATCTACAAAGATTATTATTGGACTCTTGTTAAAGAAACTTAACCAAATGAAACTGTGAACCTTTTACGAATTCAAGTTTATTTTAGTATTTCTGTAGTATGAAAAACCCTCATAAAATAAACTATAGGTTCTTATATGTTCAAAGATTGCTTAAAAATCAGTTATATAGTTTAGTTATAGTAAAAACCCAGCTCTCTGTTATATATTTTAGTTCCACTTATGATAAATATGCAATTTCCATTAGGGAAACAGCAGTGCATATAAAAAATAGATGCCAACAAAGCAGGTTTTTAAAAGCACGTTTGAATGCAATTGCGGTGACCTTTTTGCAGCTGACACCTAGCTAGGGAGCTCCCCCTCTTTTTTTTCCGTGTCATTTCCACACCTGGCGGCGACCCAAACCCAAAGCGAATGACAATTTGCACAGCTTAATTTCAACAAAATCCGCGCCAAAATCATCAACACACTGGACGATGGCAAGCAACACTTGCTGCAGTCGGTGCAGTCAGTGGGTCCCATGGCCTTGGCAATGAAAATGTCTGGCAGAATGAAGGAAAATCAGCAGCACAACAAGTGCCAGCCAGCAGCATGTGTGGGGGAAATATATGTATGTGCACACATGTGGAGAGCTAAGTGGCGGAGGGCTGCAGTGGGTTAAGGGGAGAGGAGGCCAGCGGTGGGCGGTGGGCGGCAGGCGGTGGGCCATTGTCAGCGGAGCCAACGGAGCGTTGAGGAAGCGCATACAGCTGGGGCTTTGGGCCCAGGAAGGAGGCAATTTATGCACGGAATGGGTTAAGAGGGGGATGGGGAGGCAGAGCCAGAGAGGGTTAAAAGGCGGCCGGCCTAGTCAAGTGCAAATGCAGCGCCCGCCTGGAGGAGCTTTTTGTTTCTGTTTACAGGCACTTAACGCAGCATTCGAGTTTCGGCTGAATGCCGAACCATGAGAACCAACGGAATGTTGTTGGATTTTTATAGAAGAACTTTATTTGTTTCAGCTAGAAATGCTTGTACAATAAGATATTAGATAATACTTATTATAAAAGATATTATTATGTTGTTTGCAATATCAATTTTCATTCAAAAAATACTTTGAGTTATCGAAACTATCGATGGTAATTCTAGATAAATGCTAACACAATCAGATATTATTACTCTTGAGGTCTACTTATTTCGACAGAAAATTTTTCACATAGATCTTATCTATTTCCTACCAAATATATTTTAAAAAATGGTATAATTTTCGAAATTATCAAATAATTAAATGATAAATCTCTGAAGTGTTAACTTATTTCAAGAAGAAAATGTACTGATAAGGTTTAACATTCTCAATATTAAATCTTATTCAAAAATCGTTGAATTATCGAAATTATCGATAATACGCCCACAATGGAACACCTCTTATTTGGAAGAGTGCTTATTTCGAGAAGAAAGCTTACATACACATTGATTTTTATCTATTTAATATCATAGATTTGAAAGTAAAATTAACTATTTATATTATCGATAAAAAAAAGCAAAACAAAATATCGATAAATTCCAATAAACATACAAATCATCACATATATATATCTTTTATTGATAAATAATTGCCTGAGGTACATACATAGTTTAAGTAAGAAGAATCGAACACCTCGAAGTCGACGAATTCGTAACGATTTAACATAATTGAGACGGGGTCCCCCGAGTGGCGCCTGGGTCAAATGCGTTGCACAGAGATCGCTGGGAAGTGAGAGATATAGAGAGAGAGGCAGAGAGAGAGAGAGAGAAAGGTGCCCAGTGGAGGTGCATTGCCCCCAGATGCTGGGAGATACTCTGTGCCGTCGTTCTCCCGGACAGACAGAGACAAGCTTCAGACTGGGGACCCGAACGCAGACTCGGTCTCTGGCTCAGTCTCAGTCTCGGTCTCTGGCTCAGTCTCTGGCTCAGTCTCAGTCTCGGTCTCGGAATCCAACGGGCCACACAGCAGGCAAGTGGAGCAAATGCCAGTTGGTTACTTAAATGGCGCATCAATTCTGGCGAGAGCGAGAGAGAGATCCAGATCCAGATCCAGCTCCAGCTCTGCTTCGCTTCGAACTGTGGCTTTAATTGAAATTGAAACCGTCTCAAGATTCTATTAGTTGATGTTGATTTATGCCAAAAAAATACTCGCCTTGCTCTGCACATTTATCAATCAGAAGCTGCTCCCTGCTCCCTGATGCTTCTTCGGCGAACTTCAAACTGCGCCGTGGAGGAGGTGTCTTTGTCGCTTGTTTTCCAATCAGCGCCATGTACTTCACAGATACCGCAGATAGCAGATAGCAGCTTGTATTTGTTTTGTTTTCAACACAGAAATCAAATTAAACGTATCTGATGGAGCAAGAGCCTTTTATTTCTTATTGATTATAATAAATCTTGGCTAATTATTTTATATTTCTTACTTGCAGTTGATATGCATCGAAGGCTGAGGGAGAGCAGGAACCGAAACAAGACCCGAACCGGCAAGTGGAAGTTGAAAACAACGCCCAACGCTTAACACTCTAACTAACTTCCACCGAACACACTGCCCCCGAGGAGCTGAGGAGGATATCCATCTAAGATCCCTGATTCGCCGCTGCTTGATATCCTGCCAAGATGTACAAGTTGCTGGGTAGCTTGAAGAGCTACCTCAAGTGGCAGGACATCCAGACGGACAATGCCGTCTTCCGTCTGCACAACTCCTTCACCACGGTGCTGCTGCTCACCTGCAGCCTGATCATCACCGCCACCCAGTATGTGGGCCAGCCGATCAGCTGCATTGTCAACGGCGTACCGCCTCATGTGGTCAATACCTTTTGCTGGATCCACAGCACCTTTACCATGCCGGATGCCTTCCGCAGACAGGTGAGAGAGAGAGAGCTTAGAGAGCCTTAGATCTTTGATATTAAAAAGGGGAAATTGTATCTACATCAAGTTTAATATTTTCTTTACTGATTTATTTTGTTGTAAATGCATTAAAATTGCTATTTAGTTATTGAACTTGTAAGAGAATGTCATTGCGATAAGCTTGTTACTGCCCGGAGCTGGCTTTTAATGATTTATATTATCTTTGAAATGTTTTATAAAACAAGAATGTGTTTCACTGTTGACATTTCAACAATTTAATATATATTTTGTTGGCAGTACAGCTCAACCATTCAATGAAATCTTATCAAGTTCTTAAAGTATAAAAGATTTATGCTATTCCCTTGATAAATCCTCATTAAGCAAAGCTCACCTATTTCCGCTCCATTTCATCTCTAGCGGCGGATGCCATACAATTAATCCCACATTCAGGGATTCCTTTCATGAAACCCTTTCTGTTTTGTCTGCCTGTCAAAAAGAGGCATTCTTCTGTACACGAGACACGTCCGACTCTGACTCCGACTCCGATTCCGATTCAGGCTCCGAGGTTGAGGTATAACATATAGCTCATGTGTAGTACACACATCATTTGAGCCCGCCCGGGCCTATAAAGCAATTATAAACTGGGCGTAGTCGCTCTTCTTAATAATATTCCTCTTTCCAGCTGCGGGCCATGTAGCAGCACCGATTTCTACTCAAGAAACAAAACACTGAAGAAACAAAAAGAAAAAATCAAACAAAAAATAAAAAAAACTAGAAAGGAAGATAATTTCGAGAAGCCGAAGTTTTTATACCCTTGCCTGGAAATCAATTATAACTCAGGCAAAAATTTATTCATTTCAATTTGAAAAGCTGTTCTATATTACTTTTTATTTGGTTAAGAAATCAAAATTGTAGATTTTTCATTTTAAATTTTAAAAATTAAAATTTTTGTTGAATTTTTGAGAATTTTGACGATATATAATAATATAGAATAAAAAAAAAATTGACCTAAATTTGGTATCGTTCAAACATGACTAGATCGACTCGGCTTTTAATGCTGATCAAGAATATATCTGCTTTATAGAGTCGGAAACGACTGCTTCACTTCATTGCAGGCTCTTACTTAATATTAAAATAACCTGTAAGAGTATACAAAAAATATATATAAATTTATAAAAAACAAAAACATCACAAAAAATGCCAAAATAAATCCTAAATTGGATCCCCACAGGAGAAACTCACGATTTATTATGATTATTATGATTTATTTCGACGAAAAAGAGTTATTTTAACAGCAAATTAATTTTGTGGCTCCCCTGACAGTATTTAGAGTCATAAAATATTTGATTAGAGAGTCCAAAAATATATACCAACTCCCCTGACAGACTCAAAGAGCTTGTAATCATTTCTCTAACATATATTTTTTTTGCAGTGCAATCTGTCTGCTTCGCAGGCTGCAGGCTCTCATATTTCATATGTGAGAAGGGCAGGAAACAGTCTCAAGACCCCCCTCTGCCTCCTTCCTCCTCCCTTTGCCACGAATACATTTGTCCGATTTCGTGGAAAACTTTTCTTGTTTTTGGCAGCTAGTGTGCCGATCAGCTATCAAATTACCCCTCAAGTTGCATTAACTAAGTGAATTTGCTTTTAAGTTTCAGAAAAATAAATAAAGCCTTGTCCAGGTTTGATCACAGAGTTTAGGGAGAAGGTCGAGGGAACTACTATATTGTAATAATAATTATTATTTGTCCAAGTGTTGTATATTCAATTAGATTCCCCTGTTTATTTAGTGGGTTTCCATGGGGTTTCCATAAAGGGAAATACTTAAATATTGATGTAATCTTTTACTTTTCTCTTTTATTTTTACAGGTTGGCCGAGAGGTGGCCCATCCCGGTGTGGCCAATGATTTTGGTGACGAGGATGCCAAGAAGTACTACACCTACTACCAGTGGGTGTGCTTCGTGCTCTTCTTCCAGGTGAGATTTTAAGACATTATAAACCCTGACTTGGTTGGGAATAAAAGTAAATAAAACCAGATATTATAGAGATTATAAATATTCTGTTTTTGTTTCCTTTTAAATTTTACATATATATATCTTTTGTAATCTTCTGATTAATCTTTAGGCTTTTGAAATAAAAAAAGCCACCCAACGTTTTTGCTGGGCTTTGAAGAAGTGTTCTCGATTCTTAAACGCAACGACAATCGCTCCAATTAAGTTCAATTGAGAGCTTGGCATGTGCGGATATATATACGTATTTGGGAGCTATAGGGGAGTGCTTCGTTACAGTGAAAGAAATATTATATATTACAATATAATATTCCTTAAAAAAATGTATAATTTTACCTATTTTATAGAAGCTCTGCTAAGCTAGGCAATTATTTGAATGAAAACTATATAATTATTTTCTTTGACTTTTACATTTTTATAAGAGCTTTCTCTAGCCTATTTTTTAAAGTGATCTTTTGATCGTGGGATGGGAATGATAATGGTTATGGAAATGGGCTTGGGGACTGGGACTGGGACTGGGACTGGGACTGGTGTGATCTGATGGGTCAACGTATTGCCCAAGTGACATTTATATGTATTTACAAGTGAAACACTGAAGGCACTTAGTGCTTGGACTTGTGAAATACCAAATATAATTAATGACTTGCTAAATAGCAAACACAACACGGTGGCAATTACAGCAACGAGGCAACAATTGTGACAACACAAGATCAACACAAGAATGTATTGCCAAGTTTGATTTCAATAAAAGTGTTTGTTGAAATGTAAACAACATTCCTTTCGAATAATTTATAAATAATATATATTTATTCCTGTATTTATTCCAGGCCATGGCTTGCTATACGCCCAAGTTCCTGTGGAACAAATTCGAAGGCGGCCTGATGCGCATGATTGTGATGGGTCTGAACATCACCATTTGCACTCGCGAGGAGAAGGAGGCCAAGCGCGATGCCCTGCTGGACTATCTAATCAAGCACGTCAAGGTGAGTGTTCCTTTTGATACCACATCCCCCGAAAATCTCTAATCTTTTGTGAAAATGCTCCTCCGTAGCGCCACAAGCTGTATGCCATCCGGTACTGGGCCTGCGAGGTGCTCTGCTGCGTGAACATCATTGTGCAAATGTATCTGATGAATCGCTTCTTTGACGGCGAGTTCCTTTCGTATGGCACAAACATTATGAAGCTGTCGGATGTGCCGCAGGAGCAGCGTGTAGATCCCATGGTCTACGTCTTCCCCAGGGTCACCAAGTGCACCTTCCACAAGTATGGTGCCTCCGGATCGCTGCAGAAGCACGACTCCCTCTGCATCCTGCCGCTGAACATTGTCAACGAGAAGACGTACGTGTTCATTTGGTTCTGGTTCTGGATTTTGCTTGTCCTCCTCATCGGACTGATGGTCTTCCGGTAAGTTTAGCTTTCTCACTCTTATTTCTTTCAGTTTTGTTTAATTTTTTTTTGTGTTTCTCTTGCAGCGCCTGCATTATTTTTATGCCAAAATTCCGGCCCCGTCTGCTGAATGCCCGCAATCGCATGATTCCCATGGAGATCTGTCGCTCGCTGTCCCGGAAGCTGGACATCGGCGACTGGTGGCTCATCTACATGCTGGGCCGCAATCTCGATCCGGTCATCTACAAGGATGTGATGAGCGAGTTTGCCAAGCAGGTGGAGCCCTCCAAGCATGATCGTGCCAAGTAATTGAGTCTCGGCGGGATCATCCTGAAGCTGATGACGACCCCCGAATGATATAGACATACACCCCCTGACCATGCCCCCACAAAAAAAAAACCCCCTGACATAGCCTTGACGTAACATTTTGGACCCGCAGAGACACCCCCGAATATCCTTGTTTGGATTATTATTTTTATTTAGCACAAATCATTCTACTTAGTTGAAACTCAAGCCCAGGACAGAGCCGCGTCCCCCAGCCCCGCTTTGGTAGTTCTGTGATTGACCTGACTCCTTGACTCCTTGACTCCTCCCCTTCCCTCCTCCCTGCCCCCCAAAAAAAACTATCATAGAAATGGATTAATCAATGATCACAACTCGAATCGCTGGCAGAAAATAACAAATAACAAACAAGAAAAGACAATCGAATCCAAATTCCTTTTTATTTTAATTTAATCTTTTTTGCTTTTCCATCACACAAACACACATTAAAAAAAGGATGAGATTTTCCTTGTTTATTTTCTGCAAACAAAAAAAAAAAAGAAATTAATTTTTTTTCCTAATTTTAAACCTTAATTTAATACCTAGCTCTTATTTATAAATAGTTGCATCACTAAACGAGAAGGAATTTTCCCCAAAAAAAAAAGATAAGAAAAGAAGATAATATTTTTGCATGAAATTGAGAAATATTTTGGAACGCTTCGGAACCGATAATGATATAATAATAATAATAATAAATATTGCTTTTGAGTCTTTCATAATAATAGTTTGTAGGGTTTTATCGGAAGCGTTTCGGCACACAGACACACAGATATATATTTTTTTTGGGGAAAGAAGAAACTGAAGCTGAAAATGACAGAAGAAATACAATGCGCTATGTTAAGTTTATTGTGTAGTTTTAGGCGAAAATTGCAAAGGTTTTATATATATATGCATATATATATTTGAAACTAAAATATAATATGAAATAAAAAAACTTTTTACAACTGGCGAAAATAATGCCCATTTGTGTTTTGTTGTTGGAATTTATTTAATGTTATAAAACTGGTAATGTTTGTTTGGGTTTTAATAAAAACTTAAACTAATTAATTAGTTAAATTCACTTAAATTAAAATAAATTCATTGGTTATTTTGAGTTTTACTTATTGAAATATTGCGCCAAAAGTGCAGTCACACTTTTTAAGTTTAGAAGTGCTGCCAGACTGCAAGTTAAAGTGTGACCAGCTACTGCAGAGGGGAAAAAACGCATTTCTGCATTATTAACTGAAAATCTTACAAGCACACTGTGCAATAAATAAAAAATAATTCCGTGTTTATTTTGTATTTACACGCAATTCGCGAAGCAACAGGACTTGCATTGACACGCCGAAGGACAAGAGGGGAGGAACGCCGCCCACGAACTCAAGTGTGGGAACCGCATTAGTCATTGCCAGAGAGCCTGACCTCAGTGTTGCCTTTGAGTGTTGCCTTTGCGGAGTGGAAGTGGAATCGATATAGAGCGAGACAAAGCCACATAGCCTCAGGATGGGCAACAAACAGATCAAACAGCACTTGGAGACGGCCCAGAAGACGGGCATCCTGAAGATATCGCTGCAGCGCCTGCAGGAGTTCCCGCCGCAGCTAAAGGCCTATCCGAATGTCCTGAAAACGCTGGATTTGTCGGAGAACCGCTTTGAGCGCGTGCCGGACGAACTGGGCAAGCTGACGCTGCTGAAGCATCTGAATCTGAGCGGCAACCGGCTGGTGGAGCTGAACGAGGTGGTCGGGGAGCTGGTCAAGCTGGAGGTGCTCCTGCTGATGGACAATCTGCTGACCAAGCTGCCCAAGACTTTGGCCAACTGCACGCACCTGAAGACGGTGAATCTGAGCAATAACCAGCTTAAGGAGTTCCCCGGCATGCTGTGCGGCCTGAAGCAGCTCGATGTGCTGGATTTGTCGCGCAACCAGATCACCGAGGTGCCCCCGGAGGTGGGTGGCCTCTATGTGACCGAGCTGAACCTCAACCAGAACCAGATATCGTCGTTGGCCGAGGATGTGGCCGAGTGCCGCAAGCTGAAGACGCTGCGGCTGGAGGAGAACTGTCTGCAGGCGGCGGCCTTCACGCCGCGCATCCTCAAAGACTCGAAGATCTGCAACCTGGCCGTCGACGGCAACCTGTTCAACTCGAAGCAGTTCACCGACCTCGACGGCTACGACGTCTACATGGAACGCTATACGGCGGTCAGAAAGAAGATGTTCTAGGGAATGTCTGGAGCATCATCATCATGTCGAACGAGCAATTCCACCAAACGAGTTCCAATCTTCTTCCCTCTTTTTTTTTTGCTTTCTCTGAGTGTCGTGTGTCCCCTGCCCCTGCCCCCTTTATTTATGAGCGTAAAATAATATATTAGCTAAATTGTATGTGTGTATGCCTTCAGTCGAAATCTGAATATTGTTATTAACTAATAATAAAACGAGAAAAGACAAAAGCATTACATTTTGAGTAAGTGCACTTAAGAAACCCTTTTTAATTAATTAATTAATATCCGCATGCTTAAGTGGTCCCTTCTTCTGCAGGTGGAGCATGAAAATATTTAGTTTAAATGTGTTAATTTTCTAATTAAACAATTTACTTTGCAATAAATTCTTTCAAAAACCAGAAAAGGCGAGCAAAGTCCGCTTTGGCGGCATCTGGGCACACTAAAAAGTCAAGATAAAGTTCTACACATGTAAAATCTCTAGGGTTGCCACATTGTGCAGTTGTAACTGTTAACTTCTTACATTCCAGAGCCATGTTATTGCATTTCAGCCTGGCAACGCTGAGCAGCAAGAAATTTAAAATTTTCGGCGGCAAAAATTTTTAAAAATATGGAAATAATCTAGAAAAGCAAATTTTGTACGCTCAATTGGATTAGATATCCTAAACAGCCGCTTGATTGCCCCCCGGAAAGCGAGCGGATGCCGCCACGCTCAATGTGGCGCATTTCCCACATTTTGATTGCCTTTTTGGGGCAACATCTTGCTGCATAAACCTTTTATTTTTCGTGATCTTTATGAGTGTTTATGGATGATGGGCTTTTCGGGGGTATGACCGCGCCTCTGCCAGTGACAGTTGGTTATAATTTTCGCCCGTTTGCCTTTTGGGGTTTTTTCTGCTGTTTGCTGTTTGCTGACCGTTTTATGGCTTCAACGGCTTGTTGCCTTTTTGAGTCGAATCCCGCTCCACCCCCACGGCCTGCAGGGGATGGGAATAGATGGAATGGAGAGATGGAATGGATGGATGACAAACTCGGGTCAGTTCTCGGCTCAACGTCTCGTGCACTCATTATCGCCCGTTTTATTTTCACGCATTGTTCGCAACAACAATGGCTCGTCGCTCGAACAACAAAGGGGAAGCCCCGAAAAAAAACGAAAAAGAAGGAAAGGAAAGGAGGTGGAGTGGCGCTGAACTTGATGAGGCTGCGTGTCCCTTTTGATTATGCCATGGAATGGCACGGAAGAGACGCTCTGCTCGATTCAATGTTTCGTCATTATGGGGCCATCGTAAACATTGATGACAGTCGGAGGGGCTGCATTCTCCGGCCACGCCTCCGCAACGCCTCCTGATTGATTCCTGGTCTCGTGGCAGAGTTTTGTTCGGATTTAAAAGCGAGTCAGCGAGTCTGAAGATGCGGGCATGGAGGCATGGAGGCAGACAACTGTGGTTCCCACAGGCTCCACAAATAATAAAGTGGCTCATCGTGGGTCATCCTGCGACTGGCGAGGGAAGGGACGCCTCGGACTCGGCCCTCGGCCCTCGGCTCTCCTTCAGTCATCAGTCAGTGGTCCCCGGCAATCGTTGTCATTAATCAAACTGGCAACAGTAAGCCTCCCTCCGTCCATCCCTCACTCGCATCCCCACAAAAGCTTCTCGCCTTCGCTCTCTTTATTGCATTTGTCACCACGCCGCATGGAGGTACACTGAGAGAAATTGGTTAAGCAAAAGGATTACCTGTAGGGTTCAAGGTATTACAGTTTAAGCCCATCGAAAATGCATATGGCAGGCAGAAGGAGGCATCTACGACCCCGTTAAATTATTAGCTAGATCCGCATCACTGGTAGTAAGTAAGATGCCATTTTGTCCCAATATTGCAATACAGCTGGATGCGCATCACTGGTAGTAAGTGAGATGGCTTTTTGTCCCAATATTGCAATATAGCTAGATGCGCATCACTGGTGGTAAGTAAGATGCCATTTTGTCCCAATATTGCAATATAGCTAGATGCGCATCACTAATAGTAAGTGAGATGGCATTTTGTCCCAATATTGCAATATAGCTAGATGCGCATCACTGGTGGTAAGTAAGATGCCATTTTGTCCCAATATTGCAATATAGCTAGATGCGCATCTCTGGTGGTAAGTGAGATGTTATTTTCAGTACAAATTGATCAATTTCTGGATTTCAGCACCAGGCGAACAGAAACAGCAGCAGAGCGACGATACTTTATTAACTTTCATGCCCAAAAGCATGCAATACATGACCAACCATATTTTTAAAACCCCCAAAAGTATGCTGCATTTATACAATTTTTGTATGCTGAATTATTTTAAGTTACCTTCTGCTGCTTTCTGTTCGCCTGGTGCTGAAATCCAGAAATTGACGAATTTGTACTGAAAATGACCAGATTGAAGCCCTGTTTTTGCCAACAACAATAACAACAATTGTTCAAATTGAAAAAAGCAATCAGTGGCCCCCAGAAGTATGCACCATTTAAACTATTTATTATTATTATTATTTATTATGCTGCATATTTATTTTTTGTATGCTTAAATATTTTAGGTAACCTTCTGCTGCTTTCTGTTCGTTATTTTTAGGTTTATTTTTTTGTTATGAACAGATCTTCGGCGCTCTCTGCTACTTTCTGCAAAAAAATCCAGAAATTTGAAGAGTTTGTACTGAAAATGCACAAATTTAAAGGTTGTTTTTGCCTACAACAACTCTCTTACAGACTCCTTCACTGCGCTCTGACTAAAATATGATGCCCTGCAAGGGAATAAAAATTAAACTAAAAGAAATTTTCGCTCAGTGTGATGGGAGGCGGAGGGAAAGTGTCTCAGAATTGTGAGAAACCGCACACATTGTGCGGTGGCCATAACGGCAAGAGGGGGAGGGGTGGGTCTTGGCCAGGACAAGGTCGGCGGTGGCAGTCACAACATAATTAGCAGCCTCACTTGGCTCCCATCCGGGTCCTGACAGGAGACAGGGCCACTGATTAACTGGCGGTGGTGGCGTTGGCGGTGGCTTCTGGCCCCGAATGCAGCTGCAAATGCAGCTGCGATTAATCATAGTGGGAAGAAGTGGGAAAGTGGGAAAGCGGAAAAGCGGAAAAGCGGGCAAAGCTGCAAAGGCAAGTGGCTTTTAGCTCGCTCGTGTTTTGGTAATCAAATTTCATGTTTGTTTGCACTTGATGTACGAGTACGAGGAAGCCACATGGATGGATGGAGGGCCAGTTCGTGTCCTAGTCCCAGGACATTGTGGGCCATCATTCATGCAGGCAGCAAGGGGAGGCCATCAATCAGCTGGACCAACTATTAGGCTAAATGGCCAGGACAGGGCGGCAATCGCTCTGCATAAATTTCAAAAATATACGAGTACACATGTATGTACATATATATGGATGTATAAAGCCCAATCCTTATGGCAGGATTAGCTGCAGTTTCCACAAAATATACAAAAATAATTTAACTGAAAAGGCTCCATTTGTCTGAGAACGCCACAGAAGTTCCTAATGGTTCGGAAGCCAGAGTCAATGTCATTTTAAAAGTTGTTTTCGTTCCAGGATTTCGCATAGAATCATATTTTATTTTTACTCTTTTAGCTTTTAATCATAATTTGTGTTTAAAACGTAAGTTTATTTTATTATTTTTTTTTAATTTTGAGGGTTATTTTTGATGAAAGGAATGTTTAAGACATAAAAATCATAATTGAGTTTAAGAATCCCTTTTCAGGGTAATATAATATTAGTTATAAGCCTGAATCGAAGTGAAGGAGTCGTTTCCGACCCTATAAACCATATATATTATTGATCAGCATTAACAACCGAGTCGATCTAGCTAGGTTTGGGCATAAAAAAATTTTAGTGAATTTTTTCAAAATTTGATACGGGGTTACATCATTCAAATTCTCAAAAATTCACAAAAAATTTACATTTTTCAAATTTAAAATTTACAATGCTGCTTTTTTAACCTCATAAAAACTAGCATAAAAAAGCTTTCCGACTTGAAATTAATTCATTTTTGGCCGAGTTATGGCCGATTTTCATTGAAGGGTATTCCTAAAGTTAGCTTTCTTTCTTCTTGAAGTTGTTTACAATTTAAATTATATTCCTATAAACACAAAAATGTCTGCATATTTAGAGTTAATATAACCTATGTTATATTGTTCAATTTTTAATTCAAGTATTAAGCATTCTAATCAGTTTTAGGGAACTTAATTTTAGGCACATGAGAAAGAAAGACTTATTAGATTAGATTAGATCCCAAAAACTACTTTCCTACAGCACATTCCTTTTGCTGATGCAATCAGGAATCCCGGCAAACGAAATTAATTTTCTAATTCGGGGAAAATGGCCGTGGATTTTACAACTCGAATAAAAGTGCAAGGCGGGCGAAAATGCCAACCGTCAGCGTGGATTTTGTTGGCCATCCGGAATTCTGATTTACGTTTATGGCCAAAAACCCGGCAGCCAGCGTCAAAATAAAGCTGCAGCAATTAAAGTGATCGCTCATGTGGGAGTCAGTCGGGAAAGTCAGGAAAAGTCGAGGAAAGTCGCAGGAGCGAGTGCTGCTGCGCTGAGAATGTTTTGCGGCAAAGGACAAGGGAGAGCGGGAAGGCGGCGAAGGATAAATGGAATTGCAAGTGCGCAGTAGCTGGGACCGGGGCTTGGTGTCCTTGCAACAAAAACGAAGACGTTGCCGAGCAAGGGGAGCCGGAGCAGGACGCAGGACGCAGGACCCTAAAGGCTTCCGGCGTTTGTTCCCACAACAATAACAACAACAGCAGCAGCAGCTGGCTGACGTGCGTGCTCGGTTGCTGGAGCGGAAGGGAATACAGGAGACGCGGAACACAGGACACAGGACACGGAACCGAGCTGAGCAGAGTAGAAATTCCATTTAAATGTCCCTCAGTGGACAAATCAAAGATAACGAAGAAACAGCGCCGAAAAGTAAATTGAAAAGCGGAAAAGCAACCAACTGAATTCGAGACAGAAACATCCAAACGCAGCCGAAGGACATCAGCTTAATAGAGTTCCTCGCTGAAGGCGGATAATTACGGAAGCGGAAATGCTTCCTATTCAGTTTTTTTTTTTCAGCAAAAGTTAAGCTAAAAACTGCATAAATTGTGTCCTGTTTAGGAGGAAATCGGGCAACACAGGCAATTAAGTTTTGGTCCATAAATCTAGAGTCGTATTCGCCAGGACAAAAACATCAGGCTAAGCATTTTTGATTAGCCACTCGAGTCCGGGCACTTGTCCTAGATTTTTACGCAGACTCCCAGCCTCCTCTTACTGCTCCTGCTCCTGCTCTTGCTCCTTCCTTGGCCTTGTCAATCAATCTTTGACACGCTTCCTCCACACTCCCATGTCCTTAGACTCATTCCCAAATGGTTTTGGTATGTGGCTGGGTCCTGAAATTAATTCACATTGTTATGCAGATTGGCCGGGGCCATCGTTAAACATTTTGTTGGCTACAGCTGGCGATTAGGTCCTGGCTGGAATGTCCATAATTTTGGCCACAAAATGCCAGGCGGCAAGTGTGCGAACAATGGCTCCTTGGAGTTGTTTTTTAAATCAATTTACGAGGAGGAGGAGTCCCTGCAAAATCAGCAATATTTAGCCATCAGCAAATGTTTCCAATGCTCTCTAGGTCAGGTTATTTATTTCCTATAAATATATATTTTGCTTAAAATGTTACCTCTTACCTCGTTTAGTAGTTAACATATTTTTAAAGTTTATTTAAGCATATTTAAAGCTATTCCCTTAAGCCTTTTAATACCTTTTAATAAGTAGACCCTTTTCCTCAGTGTGGCTATAGCTTTTCCCGATTTGACAATGGACTCAATAAAACACTTAGTATTTTATCGGAAAGCTACAGTAATGGGCTTGGACTCCTCCCAAAATGTGTCACTTGCTGCCGACCATTGAATTTGGCCCTCAGAAGGAGAGGAAAATAGGGAAAAGGGGGGCTGGCGGCATTTGATTTGTGGCCCGCGGCGGCGACAAGGTCCTCTCCGCTCTCCGCTGCTACTCCTCCTCCTCCTCGCTGTTGCAGTGGCACTGTGGCATCGGCATCATAAATCGCCTGCACTTGAACCCGAGAGTTGGCCAGACTTGGAACGGCTTCCGTTTATTGGCCCCATTGGCGAGCTCTTTGCTCCTCTGGCCATCTTGTTAAATGTGTTTATGGCCGCCGAAAAAGGCGGCCAGAAAATCGAAGCCGACGACATCTGTGAAATGTGTGTTGGATGGGGTGGTGGCTATGTTGCTCTTGCCCAGCGGGAGGGAGGAGTGAGAGCTCGATTCATTAAGCTTTATATTTTATGGCACGCCCATAAACACTTACCAGAAACATCTGTCCTGCAATTTGGCCAAATCCAAATAATTTTCACCATTATTTTTTAGCAGGATCCTTTAATTACATGTCGAATTCCACAAAATTGAGTCAAAAGTTCAATGCCAATCCCCGGAATCCTGGCGTCGAACAAACTCCATTTCCAGCTCCTTCTTCGTGAGCAGGTGGCATCGCGGCCCCTTGGTTATCACCATCAGATCCAGGTTGTCCGGGGTCAGCCTCTGGCCACCAATGATCAGCTGCATGGTGCTCAGGGCCAGGTCCATGGTCTGGCTCATGTTCATGTCGATTTTGTGGTGGCGACACAGCCAATCCTCGGCCGCACTGCTAGCCGAGCCAATGGCCTTGATGCCGCATTGGCCAAACTCGCCGTTTGGCTCCAAGTGCCACAGCTGCAGCATGTCATTGTCGACGCCGCCGAGCAGGAGGGCCACTCCATACGGACGACTGGTGGTCAGGAGCTTTCCATTGTCATCATCGCTCTCCGCGTTGCTGTCACTGGAGGAGGAGGCATTGCTGTCCCTGTCCCTGTCCCTCTCCCTGCCGTTGCCGTTTTCGCCGTCGTCGTCGGTTCCCATTCCGAAGCAGATGGTCTGCTGGGAGAGGGTGTCCACCAGGCTCTCGATGGGCATGTACTCGTTGTAGTCGAACCAGTGATTGGAGCACGATATGCGGGCAGGATCAATCAGGGAGCGAGCGTCGGCCTTCATGCCGGCAATGGTGCAGTAGAGGTGACCATCCAGCTTCACGATCTTCTCCAAAGCTCCGGCCACCCACAGCGGCGACACGGGGCGCTTTTCGGCGGCCAAAATAAGGACTAAGATATGCAAACGGTGTATCTACTTTTCCTGGATCCTAAGGACACAGAGCTCACCATCGTATGTGCGGATCCCAAAGCTGGTGGCACCCAGCTTGCTGGCCTCGCAGGCGTACTGCATCTGGAGGATGCGACCCTGCGGGGTGAAGGCGTTCGAATTCCTGCCATGAAACATCTTGTTGGTGCTTTGAAATATTTGTTCAGGAAATAATCAAATAGTGACACTTCGAACTTTGCTTTCAATAGGGCTTTGGTGTGACCAAGAGAGGGAAGAGAATGAATACATTTTTTTTTGCGATTTTAGTAAAGTAACTTATAAACTTTTGTAGTTTTTATAACCTTGAAAGGTATTATTATATTAGTTAAGAGACTGCAATGAAGTAAAGGAGTCGTTTCCGACCCTATAAATCATATATATTCTTGATCAGCATTAAAAGCCGAGTCGATCTAGCCATGTTTTAGCGAAAACAAATTTTACTCAATTTTTTCAAAATGTGATAAGGGGTTACATCATCCAAATTTTCAAAAATTCCCAAAAAAAAAAAATTAAATTTTAAAATTTTGCGTTTAGTATGCTGATTTATTAACCTATTAAAAACTATCAAAGAACAGCTTTCCGAATGAAAATTAATGCATTTTTGGCTGAGTTACGATAGATTTTCATGAACCAAACTGCAAGAAGATATAAACTTCGGTTTCCCGAAGATAACTTCCCTTCTTGTTTTTATATATTTTTCGGGCTAGATCCATTTGTCTGTTAATGCTGATTAAGAAAATATGACGGGAATTCCAGTATCGGCTCTATATAATAGCTACCCAAAGGTAAGCTCCTCTAATGATACTTTTCGCTGTTCTGATATTTCGCGTACCTTAACCCACAATTAAGTAATTTTACCCAAGACTTATCCAGTTAAACCCATCTAAAATTAATCAAAAAAACACTCACATTCTTCGCTTCAAATATAATTTTATATTTTAATTGAATTCATCAAAATGTATATAATTGTTTTGTTTTCCTTTTACCCATTTATATATATATATATATAATGTATATGTATATATTTTATGTATATATAGTATAGCTTTTGATATAGTACACAAGTACAATATATAATTGGTTTGCTCAGGCCTTGTAAATATTGTAAACACGTTAATTAAACATTCATATTCAACAATTGTTCGTATATATAGTACTATATATACTACTATATATATTCGTATTCGCATTCGTTCGAGTTGTGAGAAGAAACTGTCCGACTAGAGAGATGTGTTAGAGAGATTACGTTACGTTGTGTTGTGTGAGTTAGCACTGTACTGGCATATAGTTTACATTGATCCACGTGTTTTGCTTTGACTTTGACTTTGACATTGGTAAAGATCTCCTATTCGTAGGTCTTAAGCCTAAAGTACGGTTCTTAGCTTTGGTTAGTTTACATTTACATCGATCTGGATGGGATTCTTTGTTTCGGTTTTGCGGGTCCCCCCATTGGGGAAGGGACCCCAGGAATTTAAAGCTTTCGTTAGTTAGTTGTTCTTTGGTTTTCCTTCCTTTCTCTCTTCCAATCCCCTTGCCTTCGAACACCCCCTCAGTTGCTCAGTTGTTGCTCAGTTTTCTCAGTTTACCATGTTTGTTGGTCGAAATTACTTACAAGTTAGTTAAGAGTTGGTTTGAAAAGTGATAGGGGGAGGGCTAAGATCGGGTCTCAGTTTCGGGGACTTTTTTGGTCGAAATGGTCTGTACTTTGAGCTTTGGGCTTACGAACTAAACGGGTTCGGTTCCAAATATATATATATTGTGTGTGTTTGTATATATTCTTAACAATTTGCTCTGGCATCCAATATTTGTGTAGTTTGTAGTTTGTAGTTGTAAAAGTCGAAAAAACACGCTAAGTTCGAGTTGGGGAGAAAGTTGTAGCTAAGGTTAAGGTAACACTGGTTAGGATAGGGCTAATAATACCAATCTACAATCGATAACTCTAGATATATATTAACTCGGCCGATAACACTTGCCAGCCGATAACTGCCTGACCTTTAGCTGACTGCTATGCGTGCTCTCCTTCCCTCTGTGGTGTCATAGCACTCAGCTGGCCCCCAAATGATATCCAAAATTGACGCAAATTGACTCTGTGCCAGCACAGAAAGAACTATATTATTGTTCGGCATGGATCGAGAGGATGATAGAGATACGAGTTCCTACAGTTGCAAATATTGGACAGTGCGTATATCCACAAAAAAAAAAAAAAAAACAACTAATTTTAACCTGCTGTTAACTGCCATTGTTAACCCATTTTCTTCCGGCACTGGAAACCACTTAAATACTTAAATAAAATCATTAAACAAATTTATAGTAGCCTTATGTTTTCCACACTAAATATAAATAACAAAATTCCTTGTATTTTTCTCGAAGCCATTGTGTTCCTGATAAACCCTTTGGGAGAAATCTCTTGGAGCGGCGAGCCTGAAAGTATGCTATGATAACTGAACTGAATATATGTTTAATCTTAAGTTTTTTGTAATTTAAAAATTTATAAATATAAATTATAAATGTTAATCTTGTTATTAGTTTTTCCTCTTGATATTTCTGTTATTAGTTTTTCAGAGAATTAGGTTTTTATAATGGATAAGCATACTTTTGGCTTCTTTTTCCTTTCTTTTCGCAAAACCCCTCGATATTTTAGAAACTTAAGTATACAAATTCCTTTTTTTTTCAACTTATTTTACATGTTCTATTAGCCATAAAGTTCTTGTTTTCCCCCCCAGAAGAAAATGAGTCACACCCGCCTGCCACCTTTGACTATTCACTTTTGACTGACTCCTCCTCCTCCTTGGCACCCTCTTGGGCTTAGTAGCTCGATCCTGGCCTACACCTGCTCGGCACTCTCGTCCAGCACCATCGAGTGCAGGTCCATCGCCGAGCGGGTCTTTCTGGGGGGCCGCGGCATCAGGTAGTGACTGGTGCTGGCGCCCACAAACACGGAGTTCTGGCGCGGACGCGACACCTGGGACACGTGAGAGGCGTAGCCTGGAAGGGAATAACAAGCATAATTTAGTTTATGAAATATACAAGTTACAAGAGATGTTTATATATGAATATATCTGTGATAGAGGGAGGATTTATAAGCACTAATTGGAGGATTCAATTCCTTGTCCTCCTGCTAACAATTCCTGTCTCTAGACATTCGATTTAAAAATGTATTTCAATTGTAGAAGAGCGATTGGGGGAATCCCCTTAAGCAACGCGGCACTGTCCTGACTCAACTTAATAGACTTGCCGCTGTCTACAGCTTTTATCCCTCGCCAGGTTCCATCTTCATCTTCATCTCCTTGAACTGCTCCTTTGCCTTTTCCCGTGCATGTTTTATGCGAGTTTTGCTGTCTTCCTGTCCGTGTGCTCCATGCGTTGCCATGAGATTTAATTGCGCACGGAGAGGGAAATCCAGGGGAAGCCCCATCCTCATCCCCATCCCCATCTCCATCCTCTCCATTCGCCATCCGGCAGTGGCATTAAAATTGTATTGTTATTTGCTTCGCTTGCGCTCTGCTGCCTCCGCTCGGCGGGCAACGTAATTGTCTGGCAACTCATTAAAAAAAACAGAAGAAGAGGGAGAGGAGCGTCCGGGGGAGCTGGGGAGGCGACACAGGGACCAGGGAACAGGACACGGGGAAAGTGACTACAACTAAATGCTGTATTTACCAACCAGCAAATGGCGGAGGGGTGATGGAGCATTAACAAACGCTTCAACTAGCGCGCATTACGCATAAGTATTTCGATTCTCATTCGACGGAGTAGAGTGGAGTGGCGGAGGTAATCCTGTACAGCAGGCAGGGATCCTTTCGGATCAGAGACGAGCGTATGTTGGACAGTTCATTAAGCTCAAAAAGGTTGTGAGCCATATGTCATATGGCTCTAAAGGTCTTAGTTGCACAAGAACTCTAATTGAAGTTATAAATTATAATATAAAATATATATATATAAAAATTAACCGCATATAAAAAAAAATCTGACTCAGGAACAATAATAATAGAAAACAAGGAAGGAACTTCGGGAAGCTAAAAATCGATCATAACTTAGCCAAAAATTAGCATTAATTTCAATTCGGAAAGCAGTTCTATGCTATTTATTATTATGTTAAAAAACCAGCATTAAAAATTTTAAATTTTCATCGAATTGAGTAACATTTTTTTTCGCTTAAACCTGGCTAGATCTAGTCAACTGTTGATCAAGTATATATATGATTTATAGGGTCGGAAACGATTCATTTACATTCGTGAAAAGAGTGAAAAACTTATCACTTCTCCGTTTCGCAACATAATTTCATAAACTATAAAATATATATGTATGTATATGAATGTAATATAACATGTATAATTCATATTATATTAGAAATGAATATATTATTTATGAAACAATTGCAATCTGTAAGGTTATTAGATTCCGCTTTTGGAAACAATTTCTCTTTTATTCAAGTCTCCTGTTCTTTTCTAAACTATCATATTGATATATCAATTTATATCAAGATTTAATGCTTAAACCGATATTTAAACGTGCACTTAATCGATATACAATTTGATACTGCCTTCTTTTGGCTTGCAAAATACATACATATTTGTACATTATTACTTGATAAATTTTGATTTTTCGAAATTTCAATATATCAAAGCTATAGATTATTATTCCGATATTTTTTTCCGATATTTTTTTTCGATTTATAACCTACTTCAAAGCACTGTGCAGCTCTGGGCGTCGCACAAAAGTTCGCAGTACAAGCGGCGGGATACTTTGAGCTCGATGAATGTTCGATTTTAATTGCATTCAGGGGAGGCGGCTTCGAGCTTCGAGCTTGGGACTGGGGCATGGGACAAGGGACATGGGACATGGATTGGTGGGAAAAGTGGAAAAAGTGGAAAAAGCGTGAAAGCGTGACGTTGAAAGGGGGCCAGAGATGAAAGGGCAGACAGAGGAGGAGGAGGTACATACCCTTGGCATAAATGTTGGGATTATAGGCCGCAAATTGACACGTCGGCATATTGAGATTGTGCACCATCCCCATCGACATTCGCGACACGGAGGAGCGCTGCAAAGACACAAAAAACAAAGCAAAGCAAAGACATTACAATATTATTCAGTATTCAGGAAAATAATGGATTAATTGGGGAGCCTTACCTGGTGCGTCTGCACGGCATCCAAGTCGACCAGCGGACAGGAGCTGCGGTGCTGCTGCTGGAACTTGGGCTGGTACGGCTCCAGCATCCGGATCTTGCCCCAGCGATTGAAGAAGAGCATGATGGCGCCCACCCAGAGGACGAGGACGAGCCCGACAATCAGCACCTCCTCGGTGCGCACGATGATCTTGGGTCCTGCAACAGGACAGAAGAGAGCAGATAACACACGGCATGCATGCAATTTGTTTATTTTCGTTGGGCGTCTTAAGCCAGCTCTTCTTCCTCGTAAACATAAAATGGATTTGCTGCGACTGTAAACTGGTCGCACGTACCGCACATAAATCAGGCTCGAATTCAATTATTGTCGGCGGTGCGAAATCTCCGCGATAAACAATTGTGCGATTGGAAAAGGAGCAGGAACAAACAGTAAAGGATGTGGTTATGTCCAAAAAGGGGGATTTCGATACCTCGTGTCGGATTGGGTTTTGGGATTTATTAAGCAAGCGAATCTCGGCGACTTTAGTCAGCCAAATCCCAGTCAGCTAAATCCAGCCAGGGATTTCACTCGGGCCTCGTCCAGGTGTGTGTGTCTGCGGTGGAAATTGCGAGAGTGCGAGTGCGAGTGCGAGTTGCGGCTTCGATTTGAGTCACGAAAATTCAATATTTGCCCGGAAATCTTTGCCCGGAAAAACTCTGCTTAAATCCAGGGGAAATCAGTCCGCGAGTGGAAACACCCCTAATCTATGCTCAGTTTAAATGGGATATTACCGAATTAGGCAAAATGATTTAAATGAATGCAATTTCCCCAGCTTATGGGTATTTTCAAGGGGAAAACATATTATATTAAAAGTTGGGACTATCTGTGTTTAAAAACAAAATATAAAATGCTTTTTTCTGCAACCAGTTAAAGTTAGTTCACAGTTTTGACTGCCACAACTTTTTGGGGGAAATGAAACTTGTTGCCACACTCAACACTCATAGCTCCAATTTAATGTTTTATATTTTATTTATATTTAATAAAAAAAAATATAAAATATATACAAGAGGCAGAGTGCACTCACCCGTCTCCACGGCAGTGCTATTGGACGCTCCTGTGGTGGCGCCCGTGGTGAAACCCTCGTCCACCTCCTGGCTGCTCAGCTCCCCAATGTAGTCCTCGCTGCCATTGGAGGATGCCGAGGATGAGGATGGCGGCGACATGGGAGCGGTTTGCTCGACCTCCACCAGGAAGTTGGTGCCCCGCCAGCCGGAGCCCCATTCTGTAACGGAATTGCCGGGTTATTCCCTGAAGATTATGGGCCAGAAGTGGCGAATTACTCACCTTCCGAGAGACTGGACGCTGTGGTTACCTCCTCCTCCTGGGCAAAGACCTCCAGCTGCATAACTGCAAATGGTAAGCAGAGACAATATCTTATTAGAAATATTAATAATATGATATGTATAATATATTATTGTTTATATAGATTTACGTAGCAAGTAATATGTAAAAGGATCGAGGAAAAAAACGATAAATATGCCAACAGAAAAGCATTTAACAAAATAGTTAAGTTACAAGGAATATGAACGTTTTCATTTCTAGAAAACTACACATAAATTTATTAAATTTCACTACGATTTCGATTGTAAATTTACTCTAAATTAAGTTATTAACCACTTCTTGCTTTATATAAGGATTTCCTAGAAGACCCCTTCGATGTGCTTCAATTTAGAAGTTCGTAAGCTGCTTCTGGCCAAGCTAAAGCCCTGCCAAAGTGCCACAGGATATTATTCCACACACACAAGGACACTTGAAAACTTGGCTCTCTTGCCGAATAAATAAAATGCAATAAACACACTCGACGCACAGATTTGATGGCCAAGAAGGAATTATGCCAAGTTTGCACTTGAAAATTCCGTCTATTATGCAATCGTGCAGCACTTAAAGGATCATATATGGCCATGCTTATCCCGAGATGATTGCCGGGAGGGATGGAGGGGAAGTCTGCTTGTATCCTTGCATGCGACTGGGTGGGTTTCAAGGATGAAGTTTCCCAGACGCTGCTGCTGCTGCTGCTGACGTCGCTGGAAGTTTGTCTAAAGTGCTGCGAATGCACTTTTCTCACTTCGAACTTATGCAAATGGGTTTGCCTCGTCACCTCCCTCCCCCTTGTCTTGCCTGTGTCCTGTGTCCTGTGTGGTGTGAAAGGATGTGAACACACACACAACACTATACACACTCTTCCCCTCCTGATGGCAACAACATCCCCTAAGACGAGGCAACTTTCCATAGTTATTTAGTGCATTAAAAGTTTGCCGGTCGAAGGTAGGCCTTGGGGCTGCGCCTGTTTTCGATGATGTATGGCCCCCAGACAGGGTCGAAGCCACAGGAATAGGGAATAAGGAACCACATGAGATGGGCTCACCAGAAAACCCTAAAAACCAACCCAGAACCGCAGCAGCCACAGAGACTAAGCCTAAGCGAGCAGGTGGATCCCATGGTCATGACCCTTCTCAAAGTGCTACTAGCACTGCAAAAAAAATATATGTATAGATTGTTTAGATTTTTAAAATTAAAAACTGTAACTTTTTCATGTAAAAAATTAAATGGAAAAATAATTAACTGAGTAGAAGTTTAAATATAAAGAGCTAAAGATCCTTTGCGTTTATATTAAACGTAACAAAAATATCGTAAATAAGACGGAATATTAAATATAGTTAAATATCGAAAATATTATTTATATATATTTATATTATTTAACTTTAAAATATACCTTTTCTTAATTGTTATCATTATAACTAATTATTACTTTATAATATTTCTTTTATTTGTCTTTATTTCTGATTATATTTGTTGATATGTTTTAACCCGAATATAAAACTTAAATCTGAAAAGGCGAATGAAAGAAAATGTTACTGAAAACATGTTAATCAATAACCAAAAAGAGTTTCGAAGCCATTTTAAAACATGTTCCTTGAAGAAATGGCTCAAATATTTAAATGCAAAATGTTTCGTAAATAATATTAAGTTTCCCCTTTCTTTTTTTACACTGCAAAAACCTTCTCTCCTGATCAGGGAACGGGTCATTAAGACAGCCAGTCGGGCAAATGACCTTGAAAGCGTTTAGCACCCCCCCAAAAATACACCCAAAAAACACACACAAACTCTCACAGAGACAGCTCGAGTCCTTAGTCCCCAGACCCTTGGCAGCCATGAACTATTTATTTAGTTGCTTCATTTGCCTAATTTGCTTAATTACATGTGTTCGACGATGGGCTCAAATCTATGCCCGAAATGAGCTAATTAACATGCGCAAATTATACGCAATTCCCACAGGGATAAGTACAAAGGATCGCATCCCATAAAAGGATGTGTGTTTGTTAGTGTGTGTGTGTGCGGGATTCGAGGGGAATTCCGGCGAAGAGTGCGGCGGCGAAGAAAAAAAAAAACCAAACCTTACTTGTATCTGGCGAATTTCCCCGTAATTTATGAATGAAAAGCCGCAAAAAAATAAAATAAGGAAGAGGGAAATATACGAGACGCGGTAATGAACTGGGAAAAGTGTAATAAAAACGAAATTAGAGGGTGAGAGGGAGGAGGAGGACCGGCCCGAAAGGGTAAAGTGCAAAACCGGAAGGACCTCTCTTTCCAGCTTGATTTTCACCAATTTCCCTTGCCATCCCTCTCTCTCTCTCACCTCCTGAGAGTGAGTGTGTGTCACCAGGTTGGAATCGGCCATTAAATGCTCATTAGAGTAAACAAACAACCCACACAACAGCGGCGGAATGCAATTTTAATAATCAGTAGCCCTCAGACAAAGACCTGCCAAGGCAGGACGCAGGAGACTCCGGAGGAAGTCCGGCAATTAAGAAAAACATTTTACGCAATTTGTGACTCATCATCAGCAGCAGCAGCCGCAGCAGGCAGGGGTTTTGTGGGGTTAAGAAGATGAGACATGGCCCTGGTTTTTTTTGGGTTTAATATAATGAGCAGAGTCTGAAGAAAATGCAGATAGTTAATTAAAGGACTAAACACTTTAGAGGGGAAAACCCCAGAGAACGTTTCGAGGGATTAATAAAAAATAATAAAACGCTACAAAAATTGTCGCAAAAATGTATAGTTCGTTAACAAATACATTTTAAAATGAAGACAATTTCCTCTACATAATTAAAAAAGTGTTTTAAATAACTATTTCTTAGCTCAGGACCATTAAGGGGTTGATAGCTTCGTAGAATTACCAGGATTAGCAACTTCGTTCGTTTACTTTTCCTTTTCTTAAAATACTTTTCCGTGTATTTTAAAAGGTAACTATTACATTGTAATAATAAAGAGTAACAATAAAGGGTAATAATCACATTGTAATTATGCAAAAGCAATAAAAGAGGAAATTAAGTCAGCCATTTGAACTTGGATAACCATGTTTGTTGTTTATTTTGCTTAATAATTGAAATCTATTTTCAAATATTTAAAGTCCAAACAGACTGAATTCTTATACAAAGAGCTCAGCAATCAGAAGTTTAATTAAATGAAAACCTTCTAAATTATATTCAGATATAGTTAAACTTATTTTATATTAAAGAAACTATTTAATTCATTAATCAAAACATTACAGCCTGGCTTTAATTGTACCAAATTGTGCTCACTAATCTCTACTAAATGTTTTTTTCCGGCATTATAAGCACGCTCGCCTATCAGCAGTTCTGGCCCATATCACATCTGCTGCCAAAGGGAGAGATATATATATAATATAATATATATTTTATTTGTTTCATTTAAGCAACATCAACAGCCGGTGGACTTTGGTAAGATGCAAAGGCGAAGGCACAAAGTTTTGCCAAGCAAAAGTACAAAAAATGGAGACAGGATTACAGATGTAAATAAACATCACAAGGAAAGAAAGAAAAAAAAAAACGAACTCCATAAGCCGTTCAATAATTCATAAGAACACACACACACACACAGACAAGCAGGCAGGACACAATGGTACACTGGGAGAAACGGGGGTGTAGAACTGAGGACAGTCATAACACAAACACAATTATCAGTGGGGAAACTCTATTGATTTTCTACGATTACAGGCGGCGGCGACGGCGGCGGGCCAAGATGTCTGCCCCACGTTGTAGATTTCCCGGGAATCCAAACTCAAAGAGGCGGCAGGGGCAGGTGTACTCAAAGCCGCTTACTTGATATAAGTATATATGTTTTTATATATATATATTTGTGTTATATAGAAAACAGAATTCAAGTCAATTCGACGTGACGCATGCAAAGGCTTCAAACGAGCCCAAAGAACGCTGCCGAGCACAACAAAGGAGAAATGACACAGGGATTACTTGGAGTATCAGGTTCTGGGATACCCTGGAAAGTAAGGAGGAGACTCAGCCACACTTTTAGGATATATCTTAAAGATACTATAGCTAGAAATTGTATATGGAGAAAGTTATGATACAAAGACCAAAGATAGTACCCTCACTTCTTGCCAGAGATTTTAGAATCTGTTGAGAATTATAAACGTAAGTGTGCAAGTATTTTCAGAACAAATTTTAGAACAAAAAATTGACCAGCAAAAAAAAATGGAATTAAGAAACTAAGCGAAGGAAATCAGAAAACAACGTCCTGTATTTGAGGCATTAATGGGAATTACCAGTCCTATTTCTCTGTAATCACCCATCACTTAGTACTTATCAATCCCAAACCTCTTGCTTAAATTCATTCCTAATTAATAGCTTATATTCCCTCTTTAACCTCCGAATACCCTGCCATGGAGTCCTAGAAATTCCAACTCCCTTAGTGGACAAAAAGTGTTGCATACCCCAAAGGCGCGCAGTGAGATAAGGAAATAATGCTGAGGCCAACTTTAGGGGGAAATGGAGTGGTTACTGGGGGGCAGTGCACTTAGTGCCACTAACAAAATCACTTTAAAACAGCAAAGAAAAAAATAAAATAAAAATAAGAAGGAAACCAGCGATGGGCACGTAAAGTGGCCCTCGTAAAACGAGGGAGGAGCCACTCTCCTAAAGAGGGGCGGTTAAATGGAGAACGCTTAATTGTGGCTCAGAGAGAGATATTTCAGCATTTAAGCACAACTGTACTCAAGTGAGGCTTGGCTGGAGAGGCTTCAAGGGTTTTCCATCAAATAACAGGGAAATAAGCAGGAATCTCAGCTCGTAACTATCAGGAATTATCCTCTCAAAGCTAATCAGAACACAAAATTACATATCAATTCCTTGACAAATTACATTATCTTTTGCTTTAGAAGACTGTACTGTACTTTTGCTATAAATCCCTGACATTTCACCTTCACTTCCGCATTGAACTTGCCATAGCCTTCCTGTGGTCAAGTGGACCATCTATCTCTCGCTCAAGGACACGCGTGCACCTGGTCCTGACGTCGGGCAAATCCCACCCTGCACTGCTCTGCTTCTGGGATCCAGCTGCGATGGCATCAGGTGGCTAGGAGACGGCGTAATGTGGAAATTAGAGCCTAAGTAGCCTCGCCCACGATCCGATCCGATTCGAACACGTGTGGATCCAGTTTTTCCCCCGGCTCAGCGGCCGAGAATTTCCCGCAAGGATGCGGAAATACCATGGGCATTTCCGAGCGCCCAGCGCGATGTTCCCTGGTCTCTCGTCTCTGGTCTGCGATTTATGCTTGACTTGACCCTGTCGCGGGATCAACAAGTGCGTCCAGCAGGGCGACCATCATCATCATCATTGCCGCGAGAGGACACCGTCCGTCCGTTATAATGTTGATAGGCAGTACCTACCTACCTATGAATATAGAGATATAGATATATCTACCTGATACCTGCAGCGATCTGGGCCTCAGCACGCGGTTCGGTTTATGGCTTTATGGCCATGGCCAAGGAGTTGCCGCCGCCGATACACGGAAAATGTGTTTCGTAAACAAAATTCCGCCGCGGCCTCAATGTCCCGGCCTGTCCCCTGTCCTAGTCCTGCCCACCATTCGTATTTTTGCGTATTTTCATTGCCATTTCCCAAACATTTTCAGTCCCGCCCGTTCATGTTTTTTTCTGTGTGTGTCCTTTGGATTTTTTGTGCTTTGTTTTTTTGGTGTTGTTGTTGTTATAAAACACAAACACAAACAAAGCACAGAAAGTAAACAAAATATGGAAAGCCGAAAACAGAACAGAGAAGCTGCTGCATTGATGCTGCTCCTGATCACAGATGTCCTGGGTCCTGGAATCGGTCATGTCCCGGCCATTGTTCGGAGACCTCCTTTTTCGGTCTCAGCCAGCTGGTCAGCTCAATAAAAAATATCCTAGCCGGAATCCAGGACAATTGCTTGGCTTGCACTTGTGCCAAAAAAGTTGCATTCAACAACGGACCCTCTTACACGGCAACAAAAAACGGAGTCGAAGTGAGTTTTAAAGAGATTTTTTAAGGGGTCTATGAAGGATTAATATTTTCAAAATTATTAAGGAAAATGTATTTGGAATATTTTACTAAATTTTATTTAAAATTTAAGCTTAAACTTCGACTGTAGAAAACTCTAGAAAAAAAAAATTCAAGTCTTGGCTGAAAGTTTCTCTCTAGATTTCTTCTCTGTAGTTTTCCCTGCTTTTTTGTTTTTAGTTTCCATTTCCATTTCCATTGCACCGATTTGGGGTCCCGGGCACGTCTTTGGCTTTTAGTTTTCCTTCTTTTTATTTTGGTTTTTCCACCGACTGGGATCTCAAACTTAGTCCCCCCGCTGTCTATCCCTCTCTCGGCGAGTGTCTTTGTGTCAATGGCATTTCAATTTCGTGGCCATTTCCCTGGGGGCTTCTTGCGGAATCCCCAGCATTCAGCCAGCGAGCATTTAATGGCCAGACAGAGGGACATAGAGCTCCTCGAGTGGACTCTGGCCGAGATTCCTGCCACAATGTTGCGAGTTCAGTGGCTCACTTTGAAGTAAATGCAATGCGGACACTGCATACGAGATGAAGGTCACTCATCTAGCTTCTCACAAAAGAACACTTGAAGTTAAACTCCCACTAAATGTGCCAAGTAACTAACTTAATTTGGGAGAAACCAATTGAAAGCTGATTCAATTAATTTAACTGCAATTAGGCTAATGGGTGATGCTAAGGTTTCTCGAGGGGGACATTTCAAAGCCTGATTACTTATTACCTCTCTTACTTAACACTCAAATTTAAGCAGCTTTGATAGTACCAGTTTTCAACACATTTCCTTGGCCAAGGTCTTGTTTTTTGGAAGTTCAAATCATGAATCAATTATATAATTATATTGTTTAATTGTTTTATGGTTTAAATAAAACGGCAAATCGGTGGAAAGCAACACTTCGTCATACTTTCTCTTTAACAATGTTGGACAATAATTGTAAGGTTCTTAACTTTATAATAATCGATCAAAAGGTATTTACTAAAGCAAACCAAGCTGCTCAATACTTTTCCTTGTCAGTAGGCTTTTTAATTAGTTTTCATTTTGACAACTTCACGTAGTTTTTCTTTTGACAACTCGTTTTCTTTCTAGTTGCTGGTCACAGTCTGGAAAAATCTGTAAAAGCTTTGTTTCCTAAGGCATTTTCTAACCGAATTCTCAGAAAATAAAACTTGTAATCAGAAAGGGAAAACGATGGGAAAAGTTAAGAATCAACGGAAAATGGTAAGTTTAGCCTTGAAAAAACCCCAGGAAAAGTTCTATTCATCCTTTCTTTTTTTTTTCTTCCTAGAATCCTACTCCCGCTCGCATCCAGCCTGAGGTAATGCCCAAGCCGGGCAAGGCTGGCGTGTACACCAACCAGATGCACTTCTTCAAGAAGTACCTCCTGGACGAGCTGCCCAAGAAGCAGTTTGCCTCGCACTTCATGAAGCCCGTGGACGCCCAGGAGCTGAACTATTACAACATCATCCAACGTCCCATGGACGTGGGCACCATCACCCAGCGGGTGGAGAACAACTACTATCGCGACGTGGGCGGGGCCATCGAGGACTTTCGCCTGCTCATCCGCAACTGCTTCCAGTTCAACAAGGCTGACAGCATGATCTACCGCAAGGGCATCCAGCTGGAGAAGTTCTTCCTGCGAACCATCGAGAAGATGCCGAAGGGACAGCCAGTGCCGTGCAACAAGGAGCCCAAGGCCACGAGCAAGCTGCAGGCCAACTCCATGACCGAGGCCATGGAGCAGGAGTGTCGCGATATGCTCAAGAGGCTGGAGACTTCCACCAGCGAGGCGGAGGCCAAGGTCCGCAACTTCTTTCGCCCCAAGTGGATCTCGCTCTCCAAGAAGCTGGACAAGCAGGGCTTCAAGTCCAAGGAAGAGTTCCGCCTGCAAGTGAATGGCATATTCGAGAAGTACTACGGTATGGCCAACATGATCTATGAGAAGGTCTACGATCAGCCAGGAGGATTTAAGCTAGATAACTCCTCCACCTCTGCCTCAACTTCCGGCAGGGCCACGGACGACGCATCGAACCACCTTTCGGCCTTCGAAACGACCGCCCTTCTGCAGGAGGTCCAGTTGATGCAGCCCCGCCTAAAGGAGTTTCTCAAGCAACCCCAAAAGGCCAAATCTTTCAGCGATACCCTGGCCCAGTTCAAGGCCAAAGTGGAGGCCATCAAGGCATCAGCTGAAGCCCGGATTTTGGCAAGCAACAATGCTGGGGAGGAGCAGGGTTCAGCTGCTTCTTTCTACCTTTCGGCCGATGTCCGTGACTTTCTGGTGAACGCCCAGGATGCGGACTTGTAAGAGGAGGAGGAGAAGCGGGGGCAGCATACAAACTTAATTAAGAAGTTTCATAGTTTGTATGAGCGCTTCATGTATAAAATTGCTGCAAGGAAGCTGCGCAAGAAAATAAATAAAGCGAACATGTAAACCGGCATGCAATTGTAGGGGGAAGCGGAAAGTGGAGGTACTTGAGCAAATAGCTAGATAGTTCCCAGTTAGCTTTGCATTTACTTAGCCAAATTGTCAAGGGTCATTCCTCATACGTGCCCAGGTCCCATTTTGGAGACACATCGAGATACGTTCCAAGTATCTGGCAGATTCAGCCTACTTCCTGTCCTTGAACCTGTCTATTCGTTGTACATACAACTTAAGGATGCTACATTGAATAAAAGTGCCTTGCACTGGAAGAAAATGTAGCTATTTTTGACATTATATAATAATATAATGGTTTTTGGAGACAGCAATCTCTTCTGTATACTGTAGTGGCTTTACATACAACCTGCAACCAAAGATTAGTGTGAACCACATAATACATGGTCTAGTTTCGATTTTTATGGATTTGAATCAATATAAAGATGCGACAATTTAAACAAATATGCCTTGAATATATATTAAAATTTATAAAACACCAAATAAAGCCTTAGTTATTATTTGAAAAAGGTTCCTGTTCAGGTTTGGTTTCAGTTTCACTATTTCTATCAGTGCACATGGCACTTGAATGGTTGGTTGGGTCATTGGGAGCCCTTCGACTTCCGCTTCCGTCGCGCTCCCCCCGTCACGTGCTGGCAAGAAATGCCTTGACTACGTGACCGACTGCCAGACCAGGCGGATGCAGATTTGGATGCAGATACGGGATCAACATTCGCTAAACGGGGAAACTCCGACTGGAAAGCGTAGGAAAAATACAGGGAGAGAAAGAGGCGAGAAATGGAAATTCCGCTGAGCGTTTTTCCAGCCAAACAAAAAAATGAAAAAGAAAAATGCGGAAATTTCGTTGATTGCGTGTGAAAATGCAGCAACGGCAAATGTGCGAGATAGTCAAATGAGGCCTGAGGTTGGCCCAAAACAAAAGCCAACCGAGGAGGAAGGAGTCCTGCCCGCATTCGGTAATGTTAACAGCCACAGCCGGAGAAGGTGCGAATGATTGTCACGTGCCGAGGACGAAATGCAGTTCCCGCATTCTGTCAGAGAAAGTGGGAGTATCTTTGGGACACCTTCCTTTCTTTGGTTTATGTCTTTAAGCTCTGAAAATAAATTGTTTGGTGAATATCTGATCTTATGAAATGATAAATAACTTACTGGACAAGATACTAGTGTTCTGGAAACCTCAAGGCAGCTCCTTGAAAGGGTATTTCTTTGATTCAGGAGAGCGGTCAGCAGTTCCATTAGCATCTCCATCGATATCCATTCATTGGCCGCCATATTGGCTTCATTGAGCTCAAATCAGGCGGACAATCACTTGCCTATTTCCATTCTCCATTTTCCAAATGCCGCTTTTCATTTGCATTTGCATTTCCCCTGTCCCTGCCCCTGCCCTTGTCAATGCCACATCCATTTCCATTTCCATTGCCATTTGATTGTTGCAATTCGAAGGCAAGTTCGCTTTCATTTCGACTTGGCCTTCAGCCGGAGAGCCCAAGAATGGAAGTGCTGCGTCCATTGAGGAATTTCCCCTGAAATTGCTAAAACAGATCGCAGTCGGTGCTTGGCCAGATGCTTGGTTTTTGATTTGGCCGAAAAACGAAAACGAGGACGGACCAGGACTTGTGGCCGGCGTCAACGGCGTTCCGAGGACTGCGCCACGGCGTTTGCACAACAATTGCAGAGAGAGAGAAACACGACACAGGAATAGGAATTCTGGCCAGCAGAGTGGCAGGACAATGGTCCAAGGTCGGTGACGAAAGAGCCAGACCAATAACAATGCCCAAGACCCAGACGAGGCCAGACAATGGGCCAAGCAGGAGGACACTGCCAGGACACTTTCCGCTATCTCCTTTCGGTTTAAATATACACAAATATATAAAAAAGAGAGAAAAGCGAATAAAACCCAAAGGGTTGAGGCAGAGCTCTCGCATTAGGAGTCCTTTGCGCAGGGATCTGGGCTCCTTAACTCGTTGGCCAGATCGAAAGTGCTCGAATCAAGGTCGCCTCTGTCTCAGGTAACAAACTCCTCCTCCTCCTCCTCCTTCCACAGTTGACCAAATGGCCGGGTCATAAAGCATAAAGCGAGAGTGTGTGTTTTCATGAAATCCCGCTCGCGGATTAGGCCAGGATGGCGAATCAGGTAGCTGCCTGAATCGCGGCGGCGATTCCTGGAAGTCCTTCGCGGACCACTACCTGCTGGCCGGTATAAGAACCCCGCGGTTTATGGCCAACCCAAACAGTCGGCCAAGAAGCGTTGGACGAAGCACATCTACGGAGAGAGAGATATATAGTTACCATTTAGTTAATTTCAATACCAGAATCATGGGTTGTTGTGCCAGCAGTTTGAAGTTGAAGGAGCTGTCCCTCAGCAGCAGCATCTACGTGGCGGCCAGCGGCAGTCGCTCTTTGAAGCGTCTCTACAGCAGCAGGAACAGCAGCGGCCTGGGCAGCACCTCGGGCTCTGGCTCTGGCTCCGGTTCCGGCTCTGGTTCGAGCAGTCGCAGCATCTGGAGCCGCAGCAAGTCCAGCCAGCCGATCTGCGATGACTTTGCCGAGCAGCCGGAGCAGCTGGAGCGCTCCTGCGGCTACTACACCTGCAGCAGTGCCGACTCCTCGCCCCGCAAGAATCCCATGCGCACCCAGGATATGGGCAGAAGCAACAGCAACAGCTCCTGCTCCTCCAGCGGCTCTCCCTCCTTGGTGGGCAACCTGGAGTGGGAGATGTACATGATGCAGCATGCGCAGCGCATCATGCCCAAGACCTCGTCGCCGATTAGCCAGCGGAGAGATGCCAGTCAGCTGCCCAGCTCTTCGTACCACAAGTGGCGCAACTATCTGCAGTCCACACCCGCCCACATGCTGCACAATGTGACCCACATCCCGGAGGCCATAGCCGGCCACTTCTGTCCCACCGGCTTTCCCGGCTTCAGTGATCTCGAGGAGATGGAGAGCGCGGCCAAGCGCTTCAAGGTGGACATTCACTCGCAAATGGCAATGGAAACGCACGAGGAGGTGGAGGTGGAGGAGGAGCCGCTGTACACCACCTCGCAGCTGCTGGCGGGGTACACGCACACCATCACTACGGACCTGTAGACCTGCAAGTCGCATCGCTCCCATCGCACCAACTCCGCCTGGTTCGGAGTGGCCCAGCGAGGGACGCGGGAACACGGGAATGGGATCCGGGGGACTGGCAACAGGTGTGCCAGCTGTCAAACAGTTGGGCGGCGGCAATCAAGCCATCAATCTATCAATCATTGCCCAGCAATGCCAATCGAACAATCGATTTTACAGGAATACATATATCTCATATATATATCTCCTGCATGTATCTATATCTATATCTTTTTTTTTATCGCTAGCAAGTAAGAATGTATTTGAATACAGAATATAGACATAGACCTAGGGGCCAGGACAATCAGCGATGTGTACACGGCTGGATAATGAAATTATAATTATATTGTATAAACTCAAGACACGATTGGCTTTTCAATTTTCCTAATTACTCAAGGGGAGGGAAGCGGGGCACAAGGTCACAGCGCAGCAAAAGAAAATTATATGAAATCTGTGCAAAAAAAGGTATTAGAAATGCCTTTCTAAACAGTAAAGTTCTTAACTTATCTTTAGAGATATGTTTCAAGTATGGGAAATGCTTTCTGGAAAGGCCTTCATACTAATATAAATTTAATTAGTAAATTAGTAGTAATTATAATACAAATTAAGCTTAAAATCCAGCTCATTTGTGAACCAAATTAAACAAATTTTCTGCCTTTGATAATTCAATATTCAAACCGCACAGCAAAAATCTGCTGTTGGATAAAACCATCACATTTTTTGGTATCAAAAGCGAAATTGAAAAAAGACAAATTCCCGAGCATAATTAAGCGCAAAAATGTGCATTAATTAGCGTCCAATCGAAATTGTTAGTAAAATATGCAATTGGAAAAATAAATCGTAGAGATAAGCCCTGACTGGCCACCAGGAATATGGTTTATGGATTGTGGCCGTGGCCATGTTCGCTGTTTGCATTGGTAATTAGGCTGGTCAGGACAGCAGGGTCTATATATATATATATATATATATATACATATATAATGGGTATATTATTCCGGGCAATAGCCTGTGGTTTGCCTTTATATTGTGCATATTTGTGCACACAATATTTTGTAATTTAATTTGGAAATGCACTGCAAACTAAAACTAAAACTAAGGCCATGAAGAGTTTGTTTATTAAAGTCACGAAAGCAATGAAGATTAGTTTAGTAAATGGAATTTTCAAGGGTTTTCCTTAGTTGTCTAGCAAAAAAATATATTAGTTAATATTTACATACTCTGCTCTATAATCTATATAAAAATAATTGGGGTTTGATTAAAGAAAAAACAAAAAATAGAGTAATAATCTCATTATACAGGGTATAATAATTTAAGACAGAAAGATGCCCCCTGAAGCGATTAGAAGTTCTGTGTCTTTCTTTTAAAAATATTTAAATGAATAACAATTAAACCCAAAATTGTTGTTGTATTAGATAATTATTTGTATAATTAAATACATAAATACAATATATATAAATAATATATAATAATTATATTATATCATTTAATACAGAATTAATCTTTTCATCATATTTTTGAATAGCAGATATTTTTGTAATACAAAAACAGGAAAAACTAGTTTCTTGATCTTCTATATGGCCTCATACCAATCCCATCTAAAATCAGGATAACTCATAATGCCATATCGGTACCAGGTACAGGGTATCCCCGGGGCAGTATCGATTTTAGTGACTGGCCAGCTCTTGTCAAGTGTGTCTGTCTGTGCCCACTTAAGCGTGCCCCGTTCGCACCTGGAGCCCCGTGAAAAGCCCGGAAAAGCTGGCATTTTCCTCGCACCTTTCACCGCGCACCTCACCTCCTTTCGCTTTTCAATTGACAAAAGCGAGACGGAACTAGCAATGGAGAGAGAGCGTGACAAGGGTTACCCCGAGGAGGAGCAGTTTGCCATAATTGGTGCGGACTCGCCATTGTTCCAGCAATCAGTCAGTCAATCATTCAATCAATCAGTGACCTCGACCACAGGCAGCACAGATAGAATATAGATACTATTTTCTAAAAGAATATAAAACTATTTGGATATTTAAGAATATTTAATAATATCTTAAAATAAAGTTTAGTTTGTTTCAGGCTTATCTTTATTTTAAGACTGCTTTTCTGGAAGATTTCTCCAAGTGCACACACTTCATGCAAGTGCTAAGGGCGTAGCTACAGGTGAAAGGTTTTGCCATTATTTTGATTATTGCAAAAGTTTCCCCCTCTTTCCCCTCTTACTTTGCCTTGAACAAAGTTTGCTAATAAACTTTTCACCAGGGACAACATACGAGCAGGAAAAGTGCAAATTGTGGCAGGGCAGGGTTGAAATTAAAGTCGAATTTCGAGTGTCGGAATTTCCTTTCGTTTAATGCAGGCAACTTTTCGCACACCATTCGTTATCCTGTGACTGCTCCTGCTTCTGCTCCTGCTCCTGCTCCTCCTCCCCTGATTGCACATAAAAATGATGTAGAATTATTAAGTTTCTCCGGCGGCGGTCATAAAGAACAAGGCGAGGCCAGGAAAAAACTTGCTCCAGGCCCCTCGTCCTGTAGCCCATCTGGCGGAATAATAAATAGTAAATGGCGCTATTTTATACGGAATTTATGCGCAAAGAAATAGCAAGGAAATCAAAAAAGGATGAGAGCCTGGCTCTATTGTGCGGGAAAACTGAAAAAGGAATTATGTTTAACCGAAGCGAGAGAGGAATACAATTACATACCAAAAAAAAAAAGAAAAAAGAGAGAGCAAAGGAGATATAAATTAAAAACGAAATTACTCACAAAAAACTTTGGAGAAACAGGAAACTTATAAAGGAATATATATTTTACAATTACTAAAAGGATAATAATCTAATTTATGAAGCCATCCAACTAAAACGACTTAAGCTTAGGACTTAAAGAAAATTATATTTTAAATAGCTTCCTTGATGAATTTCAAATGGAAAATGGGGACACATCACTTGGCCCCCCTAGTTTTCTTCTATTTTCTCTCATTTTCCCAGGCAATTGCCAGTCACTTCCGGGACCTTTTCCACCCATTAAACCGGACCATCAAATATGCAGGCCCACATTGACCCTGGAGCTAGCAACTGAAAGCAGGTCCTGCCGCAATTTCCCTCAACTTCGCCCTGCGTGCACACTTGGGACCAACTTTAAAGTGTCAAACTGTGAGCAAACAGGACTCAGAGTCCTGGCTAAACAGAACTATTCGGGGGGCCCAGGACTAGGCGAGTGAATAATTAAGCGGAGGCCACCACTGCAGCAGTCTGCAGTGAAAGAAAAAAGGATATTTGCTAACGAACTTTGAGCAATTAATCCAAGAAGGTAAAGCGAAACTTTAAGCAACTATTTGGGAATTTTAATTCAATAATCAAGAAAAGTAATGAGCACTTTTTAGAAAAGGCTGATAAGTAGCTTAGCTTTTTCTCTGCGTGTTCGAGGGCTGCTGGGTTCGGGTCCTTAAGCCCATATAACCAAGGACCTGGTGGTGAGGTGAGGACGAAGCCAAGGGACTTTGCTGCCGTTTGACAGCCGCAAGTGTTTGGCTGACTCCACGGCGACACTTGAGCAGAGCGGCGAACAGGAACAGAGCCTGGCCTCGAGTGGCGGACAATGCGGAGTGTCCTGCAAAAACAAAGGACGAGGCGCGAGGCTGAACAAGAGCAAAAACTCAAGTGGTTCCATGTGGCTAGTGCTCTCGATCCCCTGGCCCAGATTTCGCCCTAAAGCCCCCTGTTAAGCCACCAGATTCGGAGCAGCCAGTGATCCGCTCTAATTACAATCTGCCACAATCCGCACAATTGAGAGAATTGCCGTTGCGTTGCGTGTTGCTAGTCCAACTCTAAGTCCAATTCCAATTCCAATTCCAAGTCCTTAGTGCAAGTCCATTCAATCCATTCAATCCATTGAATCTAGGGAAGATTTGCCTAATCGCCAGCCTCCCACTCCACAAGTCGCGTGCTCCGCGGTGTGAAATCTGGCCGAAGATTACCGCGGATCTGCGGGGATAACATGCTCGCCTGCATGGGAGATGGAACATAGGGAACATAGGGATCAAGTGGCCAGATTAGGGAATCCGGCGAGAGAGCGGCCAGCGGAGGCGTGGCTAAGTCCTGGCAAATCCTATGCCGGGATTAGGACATCTTGCGGTTTTAATGCCATCCAGCAGCTGTGGCAATCGCGCTCGCTCTCTGTCCCTCTTTCTCTCTAAGCCACATTTAAGCCATTTAGAGACGCTGATGAATTTATGGACCCATCCTACTCGGTGACACTGCCACATCCACATCTATATAGGATCTTTCCCATACAGACAGACTCCCTTCAGATGCCCTTTCTATATAAGGCTAGAATCCCCTTTTTGTTCGTGAAAGACCAAACTTATAAAAATCAAGAGGAAACTATAAGCCATTGAAAATACACTTTAAAAGTTACAAAAATCATTAGCGATATAAAATCTAGCTAAATAGCGCTCAAAAATATGCCACAGAAAAGGGAAACTCTGCTCTGACATTTTATAGCATACTTTTCGGCGAGTTTAGCTTAGTTTCCAAATCTCCAGACAGTATAAAACTATGCTTCATTTTATTTACATCCTAAAACCTTTACAACAGAGTATTTAAAATTCGGTCTCTTGATTGCATATTCCTCTAGTTCTTTTTTTCCCCTTGTATGTATTGATTTTCTTCATGTGTGTGTGTGTGTGTTTTAGGGAAAAGAACAAGGACAAGGGGGGAGGTTTGGAAAAACCGGGAGAGTAGGGAATTCGATGCGTGGAAACTCTGATGGATAGTTCGCTTGATTGGAGCTGGCAGCAGGGTTGCCGCCATCGAAATTGAAAACCAAGTAAAGCAAACAAAAAAAAAAAGCAAAGAAAATATATTGATATTGAGATGCGATCAGCTTGATACCCTTTCAAAAATATTGGAGGTGAGTTCAAGTAAGTTTATTATACAAAATATATTGCTAATTATATTTAATAGCTGAAAGCCACAGCAGCTATTAATTATTAATTTTTAATTAAGCGTGCACTGTACAGAATAAATTATTTATATACAACAAGCGTTATCAAATATATAATATTAAAAGGATACTATGGCTATATATTAGGCGAAAATGTTCAATATGATACATAGTCATAAATATAACAAACAGTATCCTATCGAAAATATCAAAAATTTTGATCTATCGAAATTTTTAATAACGAAAATATCTCATTGAACGTTAATATGTTCATTTTATAGATATTATCGTAACAAAATCAGTCCCATTTATTTTTCGTATTATCGAGTTCTAATGTTTCGATGCAACGTTCAAATATCGATGCATGTATCGACTTTCATGACAAATATCGGCACATCATATCGTCCTGATATATCGATATTCTAATGCGTCGATGCAACGTTCAAATATCGATGCATGTATCGACTTTCATGACAAATATCGGCACATCATATCGTCTTGATATATCGATATATTTTCTGATATCCCAAACATACCCATCACTTACAGGGTGTCCCAGCAAACCGCAGACAATGATTCAGTGACTGAGGAGGAGAGGAGCTCTCCGAGCAGCTGATAAGGGGCGAAGGTCAGATGATATCGGGCTGGAGGCTGGGGACAGAGGGGAACAAAGGGGACAGCACACAAATTGTAAACAAAAGACTGTGAAAACATTCGCTCCTTTTTGTGGGTGAGTGTGTCAAAATCACATTAGATGCTGTTAACTTTTGCCAGTGACTGTGACTGTGTCTGTGGTCGCATTCTTTGCCTTATTTTTCCTCTTTTTTTCTCCTTTTTTTTTTGTTTAATTTGTTTGCTTGCCCGCAAATTGATTGATTGCTATTGATGCGTGATTTGTCCTTAACCCTGCACGCACACACCATGTCCTTGCCCTTATCCTTATCCTTAGCCCAGTCCAGCTGACTCCCATATATGGCTTTCCTCTTCCGCGTTCCACGTTCCTCGCTCCTCGTTCCGCTCTGCCGAGATTTGTGGTCATCCCAAATGGTTTTTTGGGGGCCACTAAATTACAGAGGAGGAAGTTATCGGGGCGCCAGAGTGAGTGATTGAGTATATAAGTGATATTAACTTTGGCTTACACTTGACTCTTGTGTAAACTTTGTAATCTGCGCTCGAAATTGATTGATTTGATGTGCGATGCTTTCAGAGGCTTAAAGGATATGACAAAGGGTTGCGATTTCGATAATTGTGTTGCTTTTGAAGGTAAATTATATATAGAAATAGTTACTTTTTAGCTTAAATTGTTTAAGAGTAGAGATGGAATTGCATCGATAACACGCATGCAGTTAGAGATGGAAACAAAACTAAATTGCATGAAAAAAGAGTTAAAAGGATAGAATTCTTTAAGGATTTAAAAGAAGAAAGATCCAGACGAGACAGTTACAGTTAAATTAGTAACTGTTTTAAGGTTGATATATATTTTAGAGATACATATTTTAGAGATATATATTTTAGTTAAATTAGTAACTGTCTTAAGGTCGATATATATTTTAGAGATATTTACTTTAGAGATATATATTGTAGAGATGAAAAATTCATTTCGTTATTATATTATGATTAATTCAGTTATATATGGACAACTAGAACACGTAAGTAATTTCTTTTTTATTACTATTCAATATTTCAATTAGTTTACTGTTTATTTTTAAATATATTTCCCATTTATATATCCTTTAAAATATCTAAATTTCCGCTCTTTAAATGTGTGTTCAAAAAGTTAACCAACAACTTGTTATCTTCAAACTTTGATTTTGGGTTATTTATCTTAATTTCAGCTGGCAAACTTTTGCAAAATTCGCCATGTCAGCTCGGGGAAAGCGGACCTTTGTTCTCATTTTCTATTTGGCACGACCAACCACATATATATTTCGATAACATTCCCGGGGGAACGCGGTGACACCTCTTGGCCTTCGTGACACACGACCACAAAAAATTGTGTGCAGGACAACTCTTTGGTCTCCTCGCTTTCCTGTTCGTCCTGCGGAATGTGCAGCGGGGAAAAGGTTGATTTGCATACGGGGAATACACACAGGAGGCAAAGGGTTAGGAGGAGGAGGAGGAATATTTTCCCAGATGCATTCTTTATGCCTCCTCCCGAAAGGGTTAAATAAAAAGCGATTTTTATGCCATTGCCCATTTTTTGTTCTTTCCATTTATTATTTTGTTGCTTTGTCGTTTCGCTTCGCTTTCCGTTTTATGATATGCCGACATGTTGGCCAGGTCGTAAAAGGCTTTCCCAGGTAGAAATTGAATTGCGTGAGCCGTGGAAAATCCAAAAACCAAAAATCCAAAACCAGAAAAGCTCGGTTTAATTAAAAACCAAAAAAATAAATTTAAAAAAAAAGTGCAGCATGAGCGCTCTCCCTTTGAAATCAAATTGAATTTGGCAATGAACCTTGACACTGACTCCACTGACTACTGACTAATGGCAGTCGATAAAACATTAAAAAATAAGAGAGATATATACATATGTGAGAATGTAATTAATGGACAACCACAAAATGCGCAATTAAACTCACATATATTATGGATTCCCCTCGACGGATACGAATGTGTCTTGTGGCTGCTGCAATAATAATTCGTTTTACTCTCTTTTCTTTTTTTTTTTTTGGCACTTAACAAATGGCTGCAATTAAATAGAATTTTCTGAAAATGGAGAGGAGGAGCAGGAGCAGGATGCTTTGTCTGTCTGGGGAATTCGGTTCCTAGCAGAGGGTCATGTCCTGGCCGCAAATATCTCTCCCCACTCGTAGTTACCAATACTGACAATGAACTGCCCTCTGATCCTGAATTTGCCACCCTTTTTTTGGTGTGTTTTATGAGAATTTTAAAGGAATTTGCAGATGCTCTGCCAAGGATTTATATGTTGGCTAACAAAATAAAAATATAAATAATGCAAATCAGGAATGAATTGTACTTGAAGAACTTATAAAGAGGCAGAGGATAGAATAGACTTACAGGGACACAAATCAGTGTCTATAAAGGTGCTGCATTCCATGAGACAGAACTAAAAGACCAGTGAACAAATCCCAAGCCATACCAATCTCTGTTAATTTAACAAATTATTAAACATATTCGTCTAAATCCCTTGTCAAGTTAAGAAACCATTAATACTCCATTTAGGGTATATCCATTATCGGCTTTAAACAACCCTTCCCAATAACCCAATGCCATTTGACTACTGGCCAGGAATTTGCAATGAATTTTGCAGTTTTTCGGTGCCGCCAACGCTTTTGTGTTTCGTGGAATGAAAAGCGGAAAAATTCGCCAACACATGGCTGGACGACACTGCAGGCCGCAGGCTACCTTGTTCCACCCACTGCCACCCTCTGAAAGCGTCCTTCGGTTTCGTATTTTCCAGGAACACAAAAAAAAAAGCGGCGAAACATGAGAAGGAATCCTGTGTTTCGATTTTAATACAATTAGAGAGAAAGAGAGAGCGGAAAGCGGGCAGCAAGAGGATGCATCGAAAGCTGGAAATAACCAGAGGCTGTGCGGAAATTCAAACCTAATTAATGGGGAAATACGAGGACAGAAGAATCCTCGCAATATCTGGGGGAAACGTTAACCAAATCGGGTTTCCTGCGAATTGAATGCGAAATGCTTTAATCTTTGAAGTGAAAAATATATATATATTTCGATATTTAAACAGGTAAAAGAACCAGCTTGGGGGCTAGGTACAGGTTCGAAGGTTGTAGAAGATCCTTCCAAGTTAACCTGCATGATCTTGTTCGATTGCTTTGACAGGTAGAAATTAGAGAACAACATGTCCTTAGAAAATATCATTTGCATAGTTGAACATCTTATTCATATATAAAAAAAAAAAGAGCAATTCGCTCAGTGCATTTTCAGGAATTTCTGCACCTCGTTCGGTAATTGGGATCAATTATTTTCTGTCGAGTGGGAAACACTATGCATACATATGTCTGCTTTTAATGAAGGCAAAGCCGCTTATGTCCCCATCCTGGCAATAACTTGTACACACGCACACTCACACACACACACACTCAGTGGGGGGAGGGGGAGGAAGGATACCAATAATGAAGGCACTGCCGACATGCAAAGGCTGATTGACACACAAAGCGAGCATTCTGCCAGGATGCTTAACCATGGACCTCATGGCCCCTAGCAAGGACCAAGGACCGCCATGCAATAATCCTCTCCATCAGCCGCCCACTTTTTCAGGCCTGCACTGTGAGAAAATATGCACTAAACATGCTCTTTTGTAATGTATAATTAATTTTATAGTAAAATACTCATGAAATCTATTTAATAGTTACATTTCCTATACAAACTAATAGTTTTAAGGACTCGATCTTGTCCCTGTGTGTTCTGCCAGTGTAATTTGTAGTTCATTTATGGCTTTTGCTGCAATTCATTAAGAATTTCCCCCCACAGAGCGATGGCAGCCAAGTCTTAAGTGGCGCCTCCTGGGCTACTGCTCTCTCCTCCACATCCTCTTGGCTGCCGCTGCTGCTGCAGGACCTCCTCCTTCGAGGCTGGCAGGCAATTATGTCCCCGGGATGTTAGATATCCTGGCCAGCAGCAGGCGACAGCAAATGACGGGCCATTAAATCGGTCCGAGGTCCTTTGCACGTGCAAGGATTGCGGGGCAATAAACAAAATCGCGACTCTAGCAAAAACCCAAAGCTAAACCCGAATCCCGAAACCCAAAGCCGTGACCAAATGTTAGCTCATAAAACTATGCAAAACAAGCGGATTATGGTCAAAGGGGCTGGGGTCAGGTCAGATGGCTTTAGGTATCCTTTTTTTATGAAGGTCCCGGGGTAGCGGGTAGCGAATAAGACCGCTGATCCCTATAAGGACGAGCAGTACATCTACCTGGGGAGCCAGTATATATGCCTGCTGCCTTCTGGCAATCAGCATCAGTTGGTCAACAGCATTGGCAGCGACAAGAACGTATATCTGAAGTTATAGCAATATATATATTCTATATCGAGAAAGAAATACAACAAGTGAAATTTCAGAATAATTATTAACAAGCTCTAAAACTTAAAAATGGGAACCACTCACTCTGTTGAAAACCAAAAAACTGGCGAGGACACCACAAGTCCTGCTCCGCCTGGCATGTTCTGTCCTCTGCCCGGCTTCCTGGCCAAAATCCAGAGGATTCTCCTCCACAAGCTAAGCATCTCAGCCAGGAAACAGAAGCGCCTGCGACGGCTGACCACACACTCGCAGTCACGCCACCTCCTCACAAGGCCCATGCCGCGCTGCTCGTCCTTCGGCTCCCGCGGCACCCTCCTGACCCCGCCTACCGCCAAGAAATCGGGAGGAGGAGGACACCCAATCGACAAGCAGTATGCCCAGTGGAAGTGCAGCTTCGAGCATTTGGCCGCCAAGCAGGGCAAGCAGCGGCTCCACGACATCAGCGAGGCCTTTGTGGGCCAGACCACGCCCCGGGGATTCCCCTCGCACACGGACACCAAGCGATGCCGCAAGATGCCCTTGCTAGCCGAGAAGGAGAAGGAGAAGCAGCTGGAGGAGGAGGATCAGCTGGCAATGCCAGAGTCACCGCTGTACGACATGGTCGGAGGCATGAAGGTCCGACGTCGCCTCAGTCTAAGGAGCAGCAGCAGCAGCAGCTACACCCTGGGAAGGCGTCCCTCCGCCCGCCAGAAGGCGGCCCAGGCCCGACTGGAGGCACAGTTCCAGCGCGATCTTTGCGACCTGGAGGAGTACTACGGTGGCTTCCACTTTGCCCAGCACAGCGAGCGTTTAGCAAAGTTTTAATTATGCATTTTATAAGATTTGTAAAGATAATTAATATTAAGATTTAGGCCAACATTGTGATAGCTTGTAAGCCCCTCAACTGAGACCTGAATTTAATTCGGAATAAATAACAAAAGACCTTTTAAAAAATTACTTGATTTTTATTTTGAAGAAAACTAAGTAGAATTTAGAATCTAGAATCACAAAAATAATGTTTCAACAAATACTTTGTACCTTTTTCGCCCTGCCAAGAGCTCAATTGCCTCGAGCCACTTTATTTTTAGCGCATTAAATTATTGAATGAAATATAACGCATAAATAGCGCCCAAGCAGACACTCTTGATCTGAATCAAAATCGGGGGCAGGGTCAGGGGAGAGTACAGAGGAGGCGTGGCAATTAATCAGTTGCCAAACTAACACATAACAAAAGCAAACACACAAAGCAACAAGATGCAGCAGGCGGCAAAAAAAAAAACAGACAAAAGCCAGACGAGAACCAAAACGAACATGAAAATGAAAATGAAAATGAAAAATTCGCAAGTACTTGGTGAGAGGATGGGAAAAGCAGAAAATGTGATGGTGCCAAGGGAAAGCGCTTCGAGGCCTTGTCCGATTTTTCATGCTTATTTGTTGATTTTTTTTTATGCTCCGCACAGAGAAAAATAGTTTCGAAATAACTGGGGATCAATATTTGAAAAATATATTCCAAGAATATTGATCTTAATCATGAATTATATATCACTCTATTATTAATTATTTAGAAATTAAAAATATAAAGTTTTTTTTTGAAAACATATTCTTAAAATTATCTTTAGGCACTATTCAATTTCAGCTGCTTAAAACCTTTGGAGATTCCAATAGAGATGACAGAAAATCTATATAAATCGATATTGTATCGATAATGGAAGCTGCTTTTTAATTTTGCAATATGCTCTGTTTGAGACATTAAGTCAAGGCAAAGATCCTTAAATTAATGTCAAATATTATTGTTAGAAACCAATACAAGGAAGTTATCCAAAATAAGATTTAACAAAATATATTTAGTCAGTAAAAATATTGTGTATCGATGGATGTGTAACTTGTGAATGTGTTTAGATATTTTGTCCCATTTTCCGAATTAAAATTAGTTCATTTCTGGCTGAGTTACAATCGATTTTCATGCAAGGGAATGTGTATAAACTTCTCGACTTCCCGAAATTTGCTTCCTTTCTTGGTTGAACTTGTTTTGAATGAAATATTTTTTTGTTTTTCTCAGTGCATACATTTTTTTTTGTGCAGCCCTCAAAAATAATTATTTTGTTGTATTTTTTGGCAGCTCTCGCTCTCATTCTGAAGCAACCAATTTGCTGCGTTGCAGATGGGCAGATGAATAATGATATTCCGCTTTCGAATCCGGTTTTCGGGTAATGCACTTTCCCCCTACCCCTTACCCCTCCCTGAAACGCACTAAAAACAGTCGGAAAATGGAGCTGGAAAGGCTGGAAGGCAGGCGGAGAAGCTAAAGATGCCTCCAAGAAGAATGCCCCCATAACAATGCAAATGCCCCAAAATGAAATATTTGTGGCACTGTCGTCGCCGTTTCAGAGACGCCAAGTTGAACGAACCTCGAATAAAATAAAGAAAACAAAATGCGAAAAAAAGAAGGAGAAATGAAATGAAATTGAAATTGAAATGGAAATGGTTGGGGCGACGATGATACTGAATAATGACGAGGGCCTGGCCGTCAGCAAATAAAATTCGCAGCAATCCAAAAATTAATGCTTCAATTTGGCCAAAGAAGAACGCCAAAGAGTTGGCTTTTCAGTCATGATGAGTGTCATTTCTAAGCTAATAAAAAATCGAAAATTTAATGACGAAAAATGTCAATGGAATTATCAACTATTTTACAATGAGAAACTGCAAGTTGCTCTCACTAAAAATGAACTCTTTTTTATATGGAAAATTACAATTGGTATCTTAAAGATATTTAATTCATTTCAACTACATCTATAGATGAATTAAGCAAAGTTAATTCTTTGGATTAAGCAATTAAGCAGCTTAATTCTAATGTAATTGTACAATTGTAGTGGACCCTGAACCGCATGAACTCTGACCCCATTTGGGGGCACTTAATGTTCGGCCACAATTAGCCATCATTGATCGGTCAGGCCAACACTTGCACCATTAGCATATGGCATATATGTTAGCTTATAGCCTGCGACACAGGCAAAAACAGCCGTATTCCAAATCGATACCAATATCAATATCTAAACCAAAACCAAAACCGAAAACCAAAACCGAGACCGAAACTGAGACCGAGACCGAGACCGATACCGAGACCAGGAGTAAGCGTCACGTGCAGCCAGAAGCAAATCAACAAATGAAAACTAATAGGCAATTATAGGCAAATGTCGCACAAACGGGGGTGTTGGTGGTAAAAGCTTGGAGGTGGGAGGTGGGTGGTGACAGAGGGTAGGGGGAGGTGGCAGACCGAGACAAGGTCGCGGTCACAAGTTGCGACTAAATGGAATTGGAAATGCCGCCCACCAAGAGCCAAGATTCTTAGAGTGCAGAGCTCAAAGGGGGAAAAATGTAGAAAAAATATAAAAGAATTAGCTTTTGATGGTTAAAAAATATAATTTACAAAAAATTATATATAAAACTATTCATTGTATTGATAACATTTCAATCTATAATCCAATTAAGCTCATTTTTTACAAATTTTCTTTAAAACATTGTTTCTTTAACGATCCTCTGTACATGTATATTAAAACCTAAGCTTTGAACTTAATTTTCGCCCAACTATTTATTCATTTTAAAGCCTTTTAACTAAATATTATAAACTCATTATGTAGAGTTAAATGTTATTAAAATATATATATTTTTAGTTCGTCCTTTTAAAATGATCACATTAATAATTAACTGCAAACTTATTTACAAATTTAAGGATTAGCATGGTTAAATGTCTCTCTTGAAAATCAAGCAAAATAAAAATAAAATGTATCTTACAAATTCCCAAATCGTGCTTTCAAAACCAATCTCATTCCTAAATTCCCCATTAAAGATCGCTTTCAGCTCCCAGATCCCAGATCTCCCTGAAAATCTCGGCGGAAACTCGCCTAATGATTATATTGGCGCGTCAATTTGTACGCTTTCCTCGCTTTCCCTCAATTGCTGATAAAACCACATGAAAATTTGCACGCCTTGTAAGCCAACTTGAGCCGCGTTCTGCCTTTTTTCCTAGGAAATTTGATTTTACGCTATTTATTTAAATTTATTTATACTTTATCTGCAATTTGGACGACGACAACGACGACGTCGACGAGCAATCTCCGCGTCATCCGCGCCTCATCCTGTCGAATGGATGGCTTCCACTTCCTTCGCCTCTGCATACATTTTCCGTCCCCATTCTCCCGCTCTGCCCTTTGACCTCCAGCAGCATCACCCAACAACTCCCATCCTCCCATCCTCCCATTCCTCCCCCTTTCCCGTTGACGTTGACGCTGATTGTGTGCAAATGATAGCAATATGGCAACAATCTTTATATCACACCCTCCCAGCATCCCAGCCAGCCCACTTTTCCGGCCAGAGTTGTCGCTGCGCTTGTTTGTTACTGTTATCATTATCATGCTTGGCTGATGACGATGACAATCATGAGGATGACGATGACGATGACGATGAGATGGCTCCTTGGGCTTCCTGCTGGCAGCTCCCTGCTCTTGGCTGCTTCCCACCTTCCCAAGCTGAGAGGCAGCAGACCTTTATGGGGCATGCACCATGAGGAATAAACATGACTCGCTTAGTTGCCTAATTGAGAGCAAGATTCCCGTTCAAGGGGGTTCTTGGAGAAAATAAAACCCACTTTGTTTGCAATGTTCCAATGCAATAATCATGTAAAGAAAGCTGACTTTGTAAACATCAACATTTTGGAAAGTTGATCTTGACATCATCTAAGGAAGTAACAAGAAATCAAGCAAACTTTGAAGTTTGTATAAATGCAAAGACATTTCAGAATTATCTTTAATTAATTCAAGTTGCTCTCGATTAATTTGTATAAATTCTTAACTTAATCTAGAGCAAAAATAAGACAACTAAGATCTTATAAATACTTAAAAACAAGCGGAAGTTATTTCGCAACAAAATTAAAGGTATTAAGATTTGAGCAAGTTTTTCATAATTACATACAGTAAAAAATAGAACAACTGATTTCTTTCTTACTTCCTTGTAAGTTCTCTATTCTGTGTATGATTTTCTTTAGGCATATTTCACAGATGTTTCTCTCCTGCCTCAATGCAAATCTCTCGCTCCATTGACATGGCTAGATCGACGCGGCTGCTGCTAGGGTATAAATATATATACTTAACCCAATATAATTCGCTGTTTTTTACAGGCTTACAATGCAAGGCCAATGCCTGGGGTCCCCTTAAAAGAAGAATGCTACGCATATAGAGTGTCAACTGGATTCATTTGCATACATATATATATATATATATGTGACTGTGTGTGTGTGGGGTGTTGCGTGTGTGCGTAGGCTCATGAGGGGGCGACAAGTTCATCGTGTTGTGAATTATTACATGCTCGGCGGAGACAGAACGAATTTCATTTGATGTCGTCTGCGGATGCTGCTGGCACTGGCATTGCCATGAACATAATGATGGGAATGATGATGATAATAATGATGATGTTTCGGCGGCGGGGTCATCAGTGTCCTGTTCCTGTTTACAGTGCGTTTGCGGGGCATTTAATTAAAATTTAATGACACGGTGCACACTACTAAATCAAGGACGCAAATCCCCCGAAGGATTCGCGGCTGAAATTTCTGAATAATAAAAAGGGAAACTAGGGGAAAGGAAATCGTTTCCTGCTGGATCCACTAAGCGGGACTAAGCCCAAAACGATGTCCTTGCCGCTTTGTCCTTGGCAAAGCCCACTTAAGGCACACGCGGCGTATACGCAATTAGTTGACTTTAATTTATGTCGCACAGCCTCCGCGCCTCCAAAAAAAGAGACAAAGGGATAAAAAGCATTTGCTTATAAACAACGAAAAAAAATAAAGAAAGGAGAGAAAGCGAAAAAAAAAAATATAAATTAGGCAGCGCAAGGACCCAGCATCGACGAGGGGCTTTTGACGGGGCTTTGGTCTAAGCCAGAACGCGTAAGTGGCAATTAAAAAGCCAGCAAGAGACGCTGCCACAGGAAAATTGCGCAGGAAAAGCCAGCGAACGAGGAGTGGGGAGGGGAAAGTCAATGAAGAAAAAATGAAGTTCTGTGAAGCTCCCCAGTTTTCCATGTCGACTTCGTGCTCACTTTCCCAGCTTTTCCGCCCATCAATTTGCGGCCTGATTTATGCCCGCTTCACTTTCACTTTCACTTAATTTCCCGTCCATTTCCGCTTCAGTATCACTTGATTCCTCCCATTTTCCCTATAAAATATATATTCTGTTTCAGGCAAGATTTATTCCATTAAGTGGATGTGAGCATGCTTTTTTTTTTCAATTACTTACTGACATTTCTTTGGCTTATTTCAGGTTCGACATTTAATTCAAATTAGCTATTAATCATCGTACAAGTTCTAGTGGTTGGTAAATTTAATTTATTTATGTTTATATTTTTTTCTCTTCGATTTTAATTGATTTCTAAAAAGCCTTTTGTTTGTGTCATTAAATTGATTAAATATTTAATTATTTTTTAATGATTACTCTCTTTATTCACTCCCTTTTTTATGTAATTTAAATATGTTATGTATGTGTAATTTAAGGACCAACTTTTATTTATAACTTGTAAATTACTTTAGGGAAAATGCGTTTCCCTGGCATTCGTTTTCCTCGCTTTTCACGTGGCTTTATTTAAGTTTTAATTGACCGTTCATTTGGTCTCGAGTTCAGCTCGATTTCGTTACATTTTCCGGCTCAAGTTCAAGTTTTTCCCCACTCTCCTCTGGGCATATTTATATATACTTATATTTTACCTTTGCCGGCACGTACATATATTTATTTTCCGGCATCTGTTTGCCTTTCATATTTACTTTCACTTTGCACTTGTTTCGGTTCAAGTTTTTGCGGCTTGTTTACCTTCGCAAAAAGTGTTTGCCAAAAAAAAGAGAAAAGTGTGCGCCAGTTTTTAGCTTAAAAAAATATTAAAGTTAATATGGTTACACATATGTACATATATAACTGATATATATATATATATATATTTGTACATGTATTCGAGAGTCTTGAAACTTTGCAACTTTCCTCTTTTGAGAACAGAGTCTCCACTACTATTTCCGAGTAAATGCACAACAATAAGCGTTCCCCCCCCCCATCGCCTAGTCATCCATCTCTACAAAGTCTCCACTAAAAACAAAGGAGTTCAACGCAACGCGAGACAAAAGGAAACGGAGAGGAGGAATGAGAGGAAGGGAGAGAACGAAGAGCGAAGGCGAAGGCAAGGAGGAGCCAAGAAAGGCAACGAACATTTCTGTAGCATAGTTAGCAGCGCGCTTCAGCGGGCAAAGTGGCATTGAGATTGAAACAACAGCAAGAGCAGTCCACATACACAGGGAGAAAAAAGTGGTAAGTTAACAAGGATACTAGCAGGAAATAAGAGTAAACTTTTGAGAAGTCAAAACAGAAGGAAATTGTGTATAAATTATAAAGAAAGATGTACGTTTTAATGGAATTAATTGATTATAATCTGGAAATAGTATTAAAAAGAAGAAATATTCTATGAAACTAAAATAATAATGTGTTCATTGATGCTATATCTTTATTAAAAGTAACATAAATTAAATAAACAACATTAAAAATAATTAATAATTTAGTTTTTTTAATCTTATGTCCTTATTAATTCAAAATATCTCCTTTTTAATTCCCAAAATATATACAAAATAAAGAAAACACCTATAATTCCACACATATATTCGCCGCAGTGTATCCAAAATTACTGCAGGATATCATGGCCCACCCCAAAGAAAGGGCCTGAGATGGGGTTGGGTGTCATGGATTGGCCATTTGGAAGGCAAGAATGTAAATGACGCCATAATTGCACACATCAAATCAAGCAGCAACCAAGGCCAAGGCAAAGGGGAGCCCTGAAGGAGGAGCAGCTGAAAGAAGGAAACACCCAAAGCAGCATAAAACCCAAAAAAAAAAGAAAAGGAAGAGAAAAAAAAAAAACAATTGTGGAAAAAGCGGAAATAATTTCAATGGATGCGTGCAACAAAGCGTTGCAAATCGTCCATTCAGCGTCCTCTGTCTGGGTGCGATTTTCCGCGTTTCTTTTCTTTAACATTCTTTTCATTGTTTTTTGATTTTATTTTCCCTTATTTTTGTGCGATTTTGGCCATCATTTCTGGACCAGCAGCATTCGCCGCTTGTTTTTTGATTGTTTGCCCAAAGGATATTAAGTCAATTGCAAGGGTTTCCCTGCCTGCCTACCAGCCAGCTCCACCTTCCACTCAGCCTCCGCCTGATATGCATATTTAATTTTATGATTTTGGGACGAGCAACAAAGAGTCAGGGAAAGGGAAAGGGAAAGTGGGAAAAGCGGGAAACCTTGGGAAAAAGGTACGACTTGAAAGGCCTTAGACACAGTTACAGAAAGGGCCAAGTAAAGTTTCAACAAGAGGCAAGAGGGCTCTCCCGAAAGTAGCCAATTATCGTGATTACCCCAGTGACAGATCCAGATCCTATATGATTGATACAACCACTTCACACACAAACCGAAATCCGGGACCTTTGAGCCAAGAGTTTTGGCCACAAAAAGTTTATCAAACGGCTTTCGAGGCCAACAGCCACAGCCAACTTTTAAGTTGAAAGTTTTTCCAGGCTTAAAGGTAAATCATAATCGATTCGGGAATACCCTTTGAGAGGGGAATGTTGTAAAGGTTGGGACTTAATAAATAATATATAAATGTTTATAGGTAAAACACTAATTTAAAGTATATTTTGGTTAGAAGGCGTTTCACGATTTTATATAATTCAGAAATGTATTTATTCAGAAATCATTAAAGTATTTTAAAATCCTGAAAAAGAGTGTCTAGAAGTATGCAATACATTCTGCTATAAATCAAATTTAGTGTGAATTTGTATTATTTTTTTAAAATTTCAACTTATTTAAGCTAATTTTTGCCACCTTTTTGGGGCATATTAAAAACCGCTTGTTATTTCTGTAGCAGCCTCAAATAATGTTTATTTTGGTTAGTAGAAATGACACAAAATCTACAAAAAAAACTAAATAAATAATACAACATTTGCAACTACTCTGTAAACACTTTTCATAATTCCCGACTGTTAACCGAATCAGTTAACCCATTTCCGGTGGATTCACTTGGGATTGGGATTGAAGTAAATTAAATCGTAGACAAAGGCATTCTTTAACTTAACCCAGACTGGGGAAATTCCGAAAAGGGAAAAGTGGACTTGGTCTTGGATTTGGATTTGTGGGTTAGGGTTAGGGGTAGAGCGTGTGGGCCTAGGCTTAGCCTTAGTTTGGTTTTTGACCTTTAGTGGGCCATCCCCTTGGCCCAATCCGTTGACTGCGGTCTCGGTGGTGTCGGTTACGGTTTCCTTTGTCTGGCCGAGCTCCGGTTTGTTTTGGCTTTGCTTTCGAGTCGAAGTGATTGTGCCGCCTCCTCTGGCTCTGGCTCCTGACTATCCCTAACCCCAAGCTCTCTCTCTCCCTTTGAGGCCAATTGTTTATTGTTTGGTCGCTTATCTGCGCCGCCAAATTGATTTGGAAGCATGTAAATAAAACGAAGGCCCCCGTCCGTGTCCGCTCTGTCTCATAATTACGGGGCCAAACTTTCGACTTTGGCCCTGTAATTTGTTTGCTTGAATATGCAAATTAGAGGGCAGGTTTAACAGATGTCCGCCGGCGAGAGGGACCGGCATATTTCGCATGTTTACCTTTCAACTTGATATGCATAACTCAAATAAACACCCACCGCCCACTCGCACCTCACCTCAACTCAATTCTGGGGGTTGCCTTCGGATTTCTCTAAATGGAAATTGATGGGGCAGGGAGGCAGGGCACGATACAGCACAGTGAGGGGCGGCAGTTAACGGCCAGCTGATTGATGATGATGGCCAAATATTTGCTTCGCCTCCCAGTGATTTGGAAACGAGTGTATTTTACGATTATCTTACGGAGAAATGCGGCTCAAGTCGTGCGGTTGGTCTCTGCGTTCTATCAAAACATTTTAATTGCCATAAATGTACATATATTTATGGGTGGCAATGTGTTTCGGGTTTAATTTACTGCATTTTCGGGGGTTTATTAATTGTTTCTTTCTGGATAAAATATAAATGAGTATTTTTCATGATTTAATGAGACTTTTGGATGCTGTTTTTAAATAAATTTCAAATTCAGCAGCTAAGCAAATGGGAATTTATACAAAAAAATAATACGGTTTTGGTATAAAAGATCAAAAACATATATGCAGAAAGAATTCAAAAATTTCCAGAAATATATAGCTTTATAGATATTTCAGTAATTGCTTTTTTAATATTTTATAAACACTTTTTGATAAGTGCTTTATTTTAGGTTCTAACATCAGTATATAAATATTATGAAAATAATTTATAATAAATAAATTCAACAACTTATAAAAGGGCTTCTCTGTATAGGATTGTCACCTTTCCAGATTACATTTGTTAAGGGTATATTTAGTCTATTTTATTGCAGAAAAAAAGTTTACTTTATTTAGAAATTTTAATTAGTTTGCAAAATAAATTCTTGAATGAATGTAATAAAGAAAGGGGAAAAAATTGATATTTTTCTCGCAATCACTAATTAATAAAAGTAACTAGACAACTCTGGCTGGATGGTGTCTTTTGTGGCAACTCTGCTTATGAGAACTCTTGAAGAAAACTAAGTATTTAGACATTTAACTTGAGAAGAATTTCCAACAATTATAAAGCGAAATACCAATAGCCAAAAATAAATCACTAAATCATAATGAATCAATCAATCATTGTTTATTCAATTTAAAGAAACTCATTTAAATAATTGCAATTACCAATCAAAATCCAAAATATATACACATAGTTATAGAAATACCCCAAGTACTCGTGTTCTGCTCTAGATTTGTGTTAATTAAGCGCATTCATCACGTTCCCTTGGCGATAATTTATCGAATATTTAATCAGCTTCTTGGCTCGAGGCACACACTCACAATTTGAAATCAATTCACCTGAACAAGAATTCAATATTTGATTATATTGTGCATAATATACATATATTGTGTGATAATTAACCGCCTTGGGGAGGTATGCAGATACTTTTTACACTCACTGTGCTCTCGGCCAATAAATACGATTATATTGGCAGCAGCAGCAGCAGGAAGAGTTTTCCATTTTCCTAACATTTCAATACGTCGGGGGAGCAAATAAACATTTTGCCGGCGAGAAAATCGCATAGAATGAGAATGAAAAAATATCGTAGGGGCGATTTTAATTATAAATCAAATCAGAGTGGCAGCAACAACAACAGCAGCTGTTCTTCTTCTTGGCCAATTCTGATCCAAGAATCGGGCAGAAAAACCTAAAATGTGAAATGCAGAATGCAAAATGGGAAATGGAAAATGGAAATTCCCTCCGAAATTCATCTCTTGAAAAGAAGCTGCTGGCCTGGTGTGTGCAACATTTGCATCTGAAGCCGACTCTGGATCTGTATTTCAGCATCTGCCTCTCGTGTTGGTTCAGTTGCCACACTCCCCCTCCCCCCGCATAACCATATATATCCCCCTCTTTCTACATACAATATGTATATGTGGCCTGGTGTTGCATTTTGTGCGTTTTTTCATTTTGCTAAATGCACGAACACAAGTTTTCCCCCCTGTGTTTGTGTGTGTTTCCCCCTTTTTTTTCCCTCGTTTTTCAGCTGAAACTATGGAAAATGTAAAGGCTTTTTTTTTTCGAAATAGGAGAGCTTAGGTCCTGAGGCTGATGGGATTGACTGGGGAATCACTGACACACGAGATGCTCTTCGGCTCAACACGGAAATCTAAATAATGCGGTCAGAAAGTGGCCTTACAAGTGAATTATTTACTAGAAATTATTAAGTTTTGAGGAGTTGGATATAAATATTATTGCTGATATGATATCGGAAGAAGGTAACATTATAATATATTATACCAAAAATATTGTAATATGTAATATATGGACATTTTTAAGCACACAAAATGTGGCATTTACCTTTAGAATATCAATATTTCCAGTATAATCAGAAAATGAAGTTATATCTAAAATAATATTTTAAATATCAAATTATTATCGAATTGATATTCCTAATAGAATTGATAAATATAAAAAATAAGTTATTTAAGTTATGTATTTATCTTAAAAGATGGCACTTCACTTTACAAATTAGCTTGACCTTTAATATATTGAATTTAAAAATAACAAAAAATATACAAAAATTGAATTTCTATTGAAATTATCGAAAGATTGAAGAAATCAAAAAGGAATTCAATTTGTTGGTCTCATTTTCGATTCCATTGATTAAAAATATCAAATAGAAGGCAGACTAAGTAAATATGCATATAAAATACAATGAAAATATTATTTAATATCAAGACTTTTACGAAGTTAAGGAATCAATATATCAATTTGAACATGCTCAAACCTGGACCTCTTCTCCTGACCCTTCGAATCTCCTCCTTTCCCAGCACACTCGTCGTCAGCCGTCAGAAAGCCGAAACATATTTGCATCCATTACCAACCGACGGCCCCGCAGCTGACAGGACTCCGTGTGTCCCGGAGCGAACAATGACAGGATAAAGGCCAGGACTTGGGGGCCACTTGCTGGCTGTCATTAAGGATGTCGTGGATGGGTGTGGGATCAGGTGGAGCTGGTGGCTGCTCCGTTGGCCATTTGGCTAATTATCCATTGAGCCGCTTACAACTTGAATCCCCAAGACGACAACCGAAATTTCCCCGATGAGAGGACAGTTTCAATTAGACTGCCTTTTACTTTTTACCTGGCCACCAGGAGCAGCAGCAGCAGCACAGGTGATTAGCCCAGTTATGTACCTGGAGTACTGGTCACTCTACTGCCACTGCTACCTGGCCGCAGTTTCTAGTTGCTACCGAAAATCCCGTGACCGGTGACCGCATTTTGGTCATTAGGCGAAGTGCAATCCTTCAACAAGAATCCTCAACACAAGCCCTTCGCATTTTCTCAATATTTTCGCAACGGGAGGCGGTCCCAAAAAAAGGGAAAATTAGAGCAGGGAACGGGAAAGGGAAAGGGAAAGCGTGAGTGATATGTTTGGGCTGGGGGCGTGGCAGGTGCCCGTACGCAGTTCACACTCTTTGCATCTCTCTTGGCTCAATGAGTTTTTAATTAACTTTCAAAGCAATAACTCAACTGCCACTACTCGTCCTGCCCAGGGTTGTCCTGGCCTGTCCTCGCCTGCATTTTCCTTGGGCTTTTCTTTGATAGCACTGAGGAAAAAACTTAGATAAGTTAGTAAAGAGTAAAAGTAAGTTAAATTCAAATTATATTTACCACAATTTCAGCTTGATTTGCTCTTAAGGATACTATTTTCTCATCGAATTTCTTAGCTTCTTCCTTTATACTTTGCATTATTTTCAGTGCAACTCTTTTTGGGCACGTCTTCAGCTCATCACACATGCCATGAGCTCCACCGGGAGGGGGAAATGGGGCAAAGGGGAAAAGCAGGACCTGGAGGCGTGGCTGTCATTTTGCATTCTATTCAATTCCCATCAAGGTGGAGAGTGCTCCAGTTGACTTTCAATTTTTCGCCAGGCTAAAGGATAATAGAAGCAGCCAGCCAGCAAGAACAACAACAACAAAATTGTTGTCAACACTAATGAAATTACAAAAGGACACAACAAGCGAGAGGGAAAATGAGGCAGGGAGTGAAAGGGAAGGCACAGAGACAACACTTTAAATAATTAAACACTCAAAAGGGGGCACTCCTCGGTGGGAGTTGAATTATCGAAGGATCTCAGGATCCTGGAAAATCAGAAATCGGATTTGAGGGAATAATCCAGCACAAAGGCTTAATTATATTAAGTCTTAATTTGTTTAGAGATAACTAAAAGGTCACAGAGCAGGGAAAATATTCGGAAAAACATTTACAAATCATAAACAAACAATTATGGCAACATCCTGCACCTGGTCAGCTTAATTATATTAAAAATAATAATATTTAGAGTTAAATAAAGAGTCACAAAGCAGGGGAAATTATTTGGAAAAGCATAAAAGTAACTTCCTGCACACAAGCTGACAAAGCCCCAAGTCAATTATGTGGAATTAATTTACACAATGCATTGTACAATTTTCTCAAATCATTCGTGTTTTTACCGTTTTTCCTCCGAATTTTATTAAATTCCCTGAACAAGATTAAATTCCCGTTTCGGACATATTGGAAACTAGCAACTCGTGCAAACACATATACTGATATATATATATATATAAATATCTAGAGTACTATATAAACTTTATGTACGTGCTGCGAATTATGGCATAATATATGTTCCAATTTAATCAAAGGGTGTTAATGTTTGCCTGAGTAGAGAACACGAAACCCAAAACCATACAGTAAACTATCGCTTAAAAGGGAACAATTAAAATCAATAAGAAAATTGCTATAAAAAAATGAATTTAGAATAATATATTTTTTGATATTAAATTAAAGCATATACCCCACTTATAATTAATTTTTTTAAATATAGATATATTGATATTTAAAATGTAAAATCTATTGAGTGATTTTATATCGCTATCTTTTATATATATCGCTTTTTAAAACTTCGAAACATATTTCATTATATGTCCAAATATAGATGTTCTTTTTGTAATCAAAAAATATCGCAGTTTAGTTTGAAAATATCGTATCATTTATTTAAGTAATCAAAAAATATCACAAAATCTCGAATAAAGTCGCAGCTTAGTTCGTTAACTTCGCTATATCGAATTTTTAAATAATGAAAAATATTACACTCATGGTTGAAATATCGATATAATCGATATATCTATATATAAGATGAAATTCCTAAAATAATTGCATTTAATCATATTGACCTGTAATTGCATGTTGCATGTTGCCAACGCGGAATTGAGTGGCGGGACCTTTTGGGGCATCATCATCATGATTGTGACCACCAACCAGGCCATCGTACACACACACACACACATCCTTACTGGCCCCCAGAAGGAGGAGAACCTGCACCAAAGCCAACAATTCCCAGCTCGATTGCGTGACGCTCCGCTTTTGTGCATGTGCTGTGCCCTTTGCCCCGATTGACTACGCTGCTGGCGAGGGTTAAGGTTGCAAAGGGTTAAAATAGGTGGGTGGGTGGCGGCACACGCAAGCGGGAAGCGGGAAATGGAAAATGGGAAATGGCAAAGGCAAGCGCCACCTTCGGAGGAGGAGGAGGATCGCCTCGGAAATTATTTTTAATACGCGCTTTATTTCATTTGCAGCTTGTATGTTAACATGTCACAAGTGGCATGCCCCCTTTGGGGGCATGTGCCTCTGCTCGTGCTTGTGGGCGTGGCAGCACGCAAAATGTTATTGCTGCGCCCCCCGCGGCAAAGCGGAAAATAAAATATTAAAAAATAACAAACAAAAGAGACACAGGAACATGAGGAAAAAACGGAATAAAATTCATTGGAAACTTGGGGGCAGCAAAAAAAGGATCAAGTTAAAACGTTAGTAAACGTTATTAATGGTAATTTGTTATTATAATTTGTAGAAATTATAGTCTTTATTTGCTTATATATTTATTTTAAATGTTGTTTATATTATTTATATTATTTTGGAGTTAATTTTAGGTGAATATTGTGTTAAAGTTAACGTAAGAGCTTTGTAGTTATTTATTTCAACAATTAGAGAGGCCAGCAGAATGTCTCAAAAATAATTCAAAGAAGAATAGTTCTAAATTTAAATATTAATACCAAATAATTACAAAATTAAACTCAATCTAAAGACAAGTTTTCCTGTTCTATGTACAGTTTTTAATATACATTTCTTACTGTGTAAAACAACCTCAATTTTTGAACCAAAAGCAGTAACAGTTGGCAAAGCCACCAAAACCAGAATGAAGCTGGCAGGAGGCGAGAGGCAAACCGAACCAAGAAGCAGAGCCAAAGCATTATCTACAGGGTATCAAGGAGTCTCCTCCGCACACGCCCGTCCCCTGTCCCCATCTGTCACTCCGAGGATAATCCCCAGGCATTACATTCTCACTAAATGGCCAACACCGCAGGGGACGACTTGTTCGTGAAAAGTTAAGCTCACGTCGAAGGTATATACTGCAGACAAACATATATATTTCTATATAATTAAGCCCAGGTGTTGCACGTAAGATATATACAGGTGTTAAGCTGATTAAAGAATGATTGTAAGTTATTATTATCAAATTAAAAAGTATCTTCAAGCCTGAACGCGTAGCTGTTGGGTTAAAAACAAAATAAAGACGACATATTTCATATGCATGCGCGTCCTTGGTTAGTTCAAAAGGGACAAAGGACACGGACACGGAGATGGAGATGGAGATGGGGATGAAGAGAGGGTCCTGGAGACGGGACATGTCGACCACAGCAGTTGACAAATTTGGAAAAATTGCAACAGCGACAGCAGCCACAGATGCTGCCTTGAGGCCACAAAAAAAAAAAGAAGAAATAATACGAGAACATAACAACACATCGCAGGCGGGCATCACAATTGAATAAACGTATATATGTATGTATATATAGGGCGTAAATATGTACAAAATATATATATAGATATATATACGAGTATGTGCCAAATTGTCGACGATAATGATGATGCTGCTGCTGCCGAGTTGCTGATGAAGATGCCGCCGCACACTCTGCGCTTTTTGCCGATTCCATGGGAATCCTTGGGAAGTGCATTAAAACAGGGGGAGAAAAAGTGGTTGCGAGTTATCAGATTAAAGGGAGAATATAGCCACAAACTATGAACAACTTAGTTGAGTGGTTAACAAGGCTAATTTGTATTGTCTTACACTTGCCAGAGAGGATATTCTGGGTATTTTAAAAATATTTTATATTAAAAATCAATCATAAACAGAGGAAGAGACTGTTGTTCCTATTTTTTAATTCGTTAACTTTATATATTTAATAATTATTTTTCTCTCAAATCAGGTAACTGAAAGAAATCCATTTGATTTACTTGCACTAAATATTACTCTCGTTTAAAGTTGATTTTATAAATTAAATATGACTCGAATAATCATTCGTTTTCTGTTCTTTCTGCTTTTAAGAGTATCCCATATTTGGCCTGCATTAAGTTGGTTTTCCATGCTTCTAGTTTATTTTGATAAAAAACAAAAGTTTTTCCTCGCCGCCGCGTCCAATGTTTGTAAACATTTTCCTCCTCATTTTCCAAACGCCTCTGCCCTGATCAATCGTATCCATACTTTCCTCCCTTACCCCCGGGCTAGTCTAATTTTTAATTTTTCATTTCATAGAAAAAAAAAGAGAAGGAAAAATTGGTTGTATTGAGTTGTGGCCTAGGAATTTCCACTTAACACCAACCGAGCACTTAGTGTTATGGCCGCAGGGCACTTGAATTGAATCGCTTATGTAGTTTTGGCTCCGATTTCTTGCTTCATAATCTCAAGTATATAACCGGGAAATCTCCTCCAAGTTGTCTACATTTTGAGCTTTTTGCAACACGGGCTTCTTCAGGCGTTTCATCCTGGCACTTTAATGGCTCAGTTGCTCCTTCTTTTTGGGGCATTAAGTCCTGACAGCCGTTATCTCCGTTCCACCTGCATTAAAATGTGTTATTTTTTATGTCATTTTTGTCTCGACTCGACTCGACTTTTATTTATTTATTTTTTTGCTACGCAGAAAACACTTGAGAGAAAGAAAGAGGGAGAGCGAGAGCAAGGGAGATCCTTGGGGATTATGATTCAATATTTTTTTTTTGTGCAAAGAAAGTTTATGAATGTATTCGAATTACTCACATCTCAGGCTGTGCTGTTCTGTTGACACTTTTCATTAGCCAGGAGCCACGCCTATTGGCAAAACTTTTCCTGTCCGCCCCAAGGCTTTTCCATTTCCCACTTGCCAGTGGAAATCTTTTCAATGTTTACCGTAACAGCTTATATAATGGGAAATATTACGAGTGAACGGAGTGAATGGTTGGATGGACGCGTTGAGTAATTGTTGCCAGGTCGTGACGCAAGATCCCTATGCAACTACACCCAAAGAAATGTGCTTAAATTCTATTTAAATTTATTTTTCAAAACATAAATAATAATTTAGTAAATTTTGAGAGTACTTCTTGTAGGAAAAATCACTTAAAATAGGTTCTTAAAGCACAAGAGATCACTTCAACTTTCAGTTTCCTTTCACTTCTATGCTCTTGTCGCTCTTCCTTTCTTTTAAGTAATACCCGCTTTTTCTCTCAGTGCAGCTACTGCACAGTTACTGCCTCTTACCGGCGGCCTACTCTCGCTTGCCCTTTTCGCAGGTAACTGGCTCCGGAGTCCGGGCCTGCCTCTGACAGTTAAATGGAGTGTCACTGCCGTCTAATCAGCTGCAAACGCAAACATGAGCTGGAAAAGGGGTGGCAGGGTGACTCGAAAGGGGACTCCAAAGGGGGTTGACAATCTCAGATTAGTGTCGCCATATTGCGTCGGACGGGATGGATCTGTTGTGTGTCTGTATCCCATGTCTGAGCCAGGAGGCCCTTTTGTGACAGCCCGTGGAGGCAGCCCGTGGAGAGTCCCCACGTAAGCCAGTTAAGACAGGTCCCGAGAACGGCGACCGGAGACCGGAGACCGGAGACTGAAGTCCTGGGGCCAACTGGGAGCCGAGGTTACTACCACCAGGTGAACCGGTATAACCAATCCAATCCAATCATTGCCGTCGTCAGTGCACTCGGAGAAAAGTCGAGTGTAATCAAGCAAAAGGAGGGAATATTTCAGGGAATTTTTAAGTCAGTTGGGAGCTAAGTATTTAGAGATTACTTTTGTATCCTAAATAAATAAAATATATAGATAGATAGATGGATATATGGATAGATAGATGGATATATAGATAGTTAGATAGATAGATACGTAGATAGATATATAGAAAGATTGATAGATAGATAGATAGAAAGATAGATAGACAGATATAACAACAATATATTTAGGAAGAAAGTAGAAAGACAGTACCAGGACATAGTGTACAGGTAGTTTCTTCCTTTTGCTTTTATTTTCTAACAAAACTAGACAGATAAAAACCATCAAAGTATTCATCAAAATATTTATAAGTAACCTTTCATAAATTAATCCCTTTTCCCTAACTAACCCTACATTTCTCCCAGTGCTGACCCAAAGTGCCTGAGGTGAGTCTGCCCCACATTGTCTAGTATCAGTTTCGGTTTTGGTTTCGGTTTAGACGCTTTTATTTTCATTGTGGCACGCGCTTAGGCCGAGTGATGAGATTTCTTAACTGCGATTTGCGACTATTTTTGGAATGTTTGGAATACAGAATACCAGGAGGGATAACAGATAAGGGATGAGGGATGACGATGGGGATGAAGTTGGAGCTGGAGCTGGAGAATAAAGTGAGCCCAGGGCCCCAGGATAGACCAGAATAAGTGACTGACAAAATGATTCGATTTGTGGATAATCCCCAACAGAAACCGTAAACAGCTATTAGGAGCGGTAATAAAGTGTTATTATAAATTATTAAGTAATTATTCTGCCGATTTCGCTGATTGAGATATTTTACCTGAGTTCCTTGTTAAAGAAGTTTTCTTGGAACTGAGCACTAACTGATCCTTAAAAGATTTGCTTAAGAGATGTTCTTAGATAATTAAATAATTATAAATGCAAGTAAAGAAGGGTTTCCTTTGGCTTTAATTGAATTTAAGCAATAAATGTATTCTAGGAAAGGCACTCCTTGTGAATTAGCAGGTGTTTTCCTAATTTTTACTTAAGATTTTTAAGACTTTAACCCGAACTTTAGTTATAGTTTCTCGTGAGGCTTAGAGTCTGAGTCACTCTTAGGTCAGCTTATAATTTGGAAATTGAGATAATTGAAAATGCTGCAGAGGCTGCAAAAAGTTATCTCTCTTAGCTCTTGGCTTTCTTTGTCTATTTTGTTTTTTGTTTTTTACACTTTCTGTAAGGATTAGTTGGCCAGATTTTCCTCTTTTCCGCTGCAGTTTTCCTCTGCTGGGGAAGGTGGGCAAAGTGAGGCAACAGTTTTCCGCTCTTTTCCCAATCCCAAGAATTCTTCGGTGATGATAATAAAGTTTTCCCTTAGCCGCTGCTGCTGCTGCTGCTGCTGCTGTTCATTTCGCGCATTAACTTCACCGAGAGGGGGAAGGGAGGGTAAGTGGAGAGCGGCTCGCATTTTAATTTCGTTAAGTACCGTTATGGCCCCGCACTGGAAGTGGAATGTAATGGGGGCAGGCCCATAAATTACGCATACGCCGCGTTGGCCAGCGTCGGCGGGGCTTTTTTTCGGGGGCCGCTTTTTGGTCGCTCGCTCGCTCGCTCGGTCTCGCGGTCGGTCACCCCCCGCGGGAGTTGCATGTGCACAGCGGGAAAATTATACAGCCAAAGCTGTTCCACAAGGACTTTACCCGAATTTCATGACACTAATTACATATTATTATTATTTAAAAAGAAAGCAACTGTAACACTGCATTAAGAACTTTCTCAATCAGAGTTTTTTTTTTTACTAAAATAGAGAAAGAGAAGATATTCAACTCTTAAAATAATTATCAAAATATTTGTGTTGCTTCCTTGCTTAATAAGAAATCACAACAAACAAGAAAAGAAGCTGAGAAAAAGAGCCTAAATTTCATATAATCATAACTAAGCCAAAAAATGCATTGATTTCAAATTGGAAAACTTTTCTTTTAATATTTAATATTTAAAATTAAAAAATTTTGCTGCATTTTTGAAAATTTTATTGATACAAAATATTGAAAAAATTTTAGAACTTTAATTTTTATCCGAAGAAGCCTAGTTTGACCTGCCAGATGATGCTGACCAAGAATATATATGATTTATGGGGTCGAAAATGACTCCATCACCGTCTTGCAGACTTCTGACTAAAATAATAATACCCTGCAAAGGTATAAGAATACCCTGCAACAGTATAAAAACCCACAATTCGGTTTATTCGACACTTTAAAAATTTATAAAAGTATTTTCTCTCTGTGCACTTATAGGTCCAAATGAGGAAAAAAGCACAGTTTACCTTTTGGTAAACAAGAACAGCTGTACGCGAAGTGAAACATCTTGAATGAAATTTGTGAGCTCTTTCAGCTGGAAACTCCAACAGGAAATTGAACATTTTCAAATAGAATTATAATGTAAATAAATAGCTTAATATAATATCAATTCAGATATTATCATCAACTTATTAAGAAAGGTTACATTTAGTTTTAAAACAATATATTTTCTTATCAGTTTAAAGATAATTCAATAAATAAAAGTCTGATAATAGAGCCCCAAAATTATAATCTTTAGAAATTAGATGTTGTTTACTTTAACTTAATTAATGTAATCATTTAATTCGTTTATTTATTCATTATTATATATTTATTTTTAATCATTTAAACATGTATAAATCTTTACACGAAAAAATATCCAATAAATAGTTTGAACAGGCATTTCAAAGTCGCCACTAGGAGGCCAGTAAAGAGGAAATCACTCACCTGTGGTGAACAGGACCAGGTGCAGGAGGCATTCCAGCGTGCCGGCGGCGCTTGGGGAATTGCATTTGTACCGGTACCTGTACCGGGGCTTGTTGCTGCTCGCTGCCATTTGTGTCTCGGCTTCGAATCGCTTTACATGTTCATTTCATGTACCGCTCCTGCCGCCGCTCTCCCACTCCCACCTCCGGCGACAAAAAGAACTCACTGCTATTGGTAGTAGTTCCTTGAATTATTCAGCCCGTTGTCGCTGCACTTGTCCCATGAATATTTCAAGTGCGCCCTGCAATTATCTACACACACGCACACACACCATGGCTCTAAGCAGAGGAGAGAAAAAAAACAACAACAACAAAGACTTTTACGCAAAGCACTTGTAAAAAAAAGAAATTACGGAGCGACAATTGAACGCCGAGAAAAATGCGCGCCAAAAGTTCGTTCGGTTCGGTGCTAATCAGAAGCGTGGCACTCTTCTTATCAGAGGCAGTCGCCGCGTGCGCCTTTGTCGAGTGCCAGAAACTAACTGGACCGTTCCAATTGGAAAGAGGTCTGTTAACATACTTAGCAAGCGGGCTAACAGCGGGCGGTTGATGTTAAGTTTTGAACTGGCCGCTGTAAGAGATTAACATTGTTTACAGTTGGAGTTAACATTTAGTCGAAATAAAATATAAGAGATAGAAGGAAATATATATAAATACGAAGCATTATTTAATGATGTATCTTTTTATTAAATTAATTTCAATTTGGAATGCTAGTTTAAAGAACATAAAAATAAATATAACCCAACATTACAATTAAAACACTTCAAAATAAATAAACATAAAACTTGCTGTGCAGATATGTTAGTTAACAGAGTCATTTCAAGACGAGCTGGCAACGTCATGTTCTTTAACATAACTGTTAAGAAATTTTCGTTAAATTTCAATACTTGACCAGTTTCTCTAAATTATTCTTGTTTTACTCGCAGAATCGAAAGGAAAATGCAAAAAAAAAAAAGCGTAAATAATCACGATTTATAATTATTTGAAAATTCTTTGCTAAGATAACAAATTTATACATATAGGCCAGAGTTAAACATAATGACACACATCATCATTAAAATTCTTTGATATGATCAGAATTAGAGATAAGATCTTTATCATTTTGTTTTAATTCATTTAAGTAGTAAAATATTTATATTTTTAGAACGAAGGCGTTGAGCGGCGAGCTCAAGCTTCCATTTTGGGATCCTGCAGAGCGGGATTTGTGCTTTTGATTAAGCTGTTAGCAGTTCGTTTCCTTTATTCAAATAATTTAAAATTTTCCCGCAAATTTGCTAACATTTTGAAAACATGTAAAATGCCAACACATTTACATTTACATTTATGTTAAACTTTTTACATAAACATAACAGAACGCAAAAATACCAAACCCAGCTAACTGGCCACCCTGGAATTTCCGCTAGGTAACAGTTACAGTCACACTGGCGCTCATAAAACAAAAAAAAAAAACAACATTTGCGGTTATTCCTATAGAATTTCCGTACGAAATGCAAAAATAGACCGTTGTCCGGCATTAACAACTGCGGAAGTGCATACAGCCGAGGTGCCCGGAACTAGTGACAAAGGAGCCACATTGCCGCAGAGCTCGGGAGCAACAGCATTCGCATTTGCATTTGCGGAGCGGTTGCGGCGTCATTTCATTTGTTCGCAGGCCGCAGCCTGAGACTGTAACTGTTCTTTTCAGTTGCACAACAAACACACGGAGCAGCGGAACACACACAACCACACACACACACACACACAACGCGTAGCACGCTTAGCAGAATGAGCAGTCAGGGACACCACAAGATGCAGGGATGCAGCGGCCTGGCCGGCGGCGGCGGCGGTGGAGGATCACAAGGCTCCGCGGGCAAGGCGTCGGGCGGGCCGGAGGGTGAGGGACTTCCCGACGAGATCGACCTGGGTGAGCGCTTCTCCGCGGACATGGCGCGCCTGTGCATGAACGAGCGCTATGCGGACGTGGAGTTCGTCGTGGAGGAGCAGCGCCTGCCCGCCCACCGCGTTGTGCTCGCTGCCCGCAGCGAGTACTTCCGAGCACTTCTCTACGGCGGCATGTCGGAGACGACACAGCGCCAGATACCGCTGGAGGTGCCACTGGATCCGTTCAAGGTGCTGCTGCGCTACATCTACTCGGGCACGCTTCTGCTGTCTAATCTGGACGAGGACGCCATCATCGATGTGCTGGGCATGGCCAATCAGTATGGTTTCCAGGACCTGGAGATGGCCATCTCCAAGTATTTGCGCCAATATTTGGACCTCAACAACGTCTGCATGATCCTGGACGCCGCTCGACTCTACAACCTGGAGGAGCTGACGCAGGTCTGCCTCATGTTCATGGACCGGAATGCGGCGGAGCTACTGCAGCATGACTCCTTCAAGATGCTGTCCAAGGTGAGTCCTCAACGCACTCTAACCACTCCCCACTCCTCCCCCTAACCGCCAGTCTCTTTCTTCTTCTTCAGGAATCACTTGAGGAGGTGCTGCGACGCGACTGCTTCTTCGCACAGGAAGTCCAAATCTTCCTGGCCGTGTGGAAGTGGAGTCGGTACAACCCGAATGTGGACATCAAGTCGGTGGTCAGTTATGTGCGCCTGCCGCTCATGAATTTGGAGCATCTGCTGCAAGTGGTGCGGCCCTCGGGCATCCTGGAACCGGACAAGATACTGGATGCCATCGGAGAGCGTAGCACCTCGAAGACGCTGCCCTATCGGGCGGCCCTATGGCCGGAGGAGAACGTAGCCACCGCCAAGTACCTGTCGCGCTGCATTCAGGGCGAGTGCCGCAGCGCCCTGTTGGACGGGGACGTAACCTCTTATGATATGGAGCACGGCTATACGCGCCACTGCATCACCGATGCCAACGACGCGGGCATTGTGGTCGAGCTGGGAACCCTCTGCATGATCAATCACATCCGCATGCTGCTCTGGGACAGCGACAGCCGGGCGTATTCCTATTTTGTGGAAGTATCCGGCGACCAGCAGCATTGGGACCGAGTGGTGGACTACAGCGAGTACCATTGCCGCTCCTGGCAGTATCTGTACTTTGCGGCGCGTCCCGTGCGCTATATCCGCCTGGTGGGCACCCAGAACACAGTGAACAGGGTAAGCTGTGGCCCGAAATGTATAGTAGTAGCCTCACTTAACTCTTATCGTTTTGGCAGGTATTCCATGTGGTGGGTCTCGAGGCCATGCACACGGCCAAGGTGCCGCGCCTGATCGATCATTTTGTGGCGCCAAAGGCAAATGTGGCCACCATCGAGATGAGCGCCATCGTGACGGACGGCGTCAGCCGCACCCGGAACGCTTTGATCAACGGCGACTATGTGCGCTACGACTGGGACTCGGGCTATACATGCCACCAGCTGGGCAGCGGCGAGATTGTGGTTCGCCTGGGACAGCCCTACCACGTGGGATCCATGCGGCTGCTGCTGTGGGACTGCGATGATCGCACCTACAGCTTTTACATCGAGACCTCGACGAACCGCAAGGACTGGCAAATGGTGGTGGATAGGCGCAACGACAAGGCTCGCTCCTGGCAGAATTTCCACTTTACGCCACGTCCTGTCGTCTTCATACGCATCGTGGGCACCCGCAACACGGCGAATGAGGTGAGCCTCAGCTCGTAATATTCCATTTCAGGACCTAATACGAATCCAATCTGCTTGCAGATCTTCCATTGTGTCCACCTCGAGTGTCCCACGCAGGACAAGGGCTATTTGAAGAAGATTGCAGAGTTGGAGAAGGACCTAGAGAAGACCAAGGACAAGGAGCGCGACGGGGAGAAGGGTTGCAAGCCCATGGATGACAATATTGCCTCTACTTCAGCCTCATCTATGCTTGCCCTAGCAGCTAGCGCTGCTTCCTCCTCCTCCTCATCGTCCTCTGCAGCAGCCGCTTCCACCAGCAGCCAAAACGGAATCCTCAAGTCCACTCACTGGCCGCCACAGACGACGCAGTCTCCCAAGCCAAATCCAAATCCAACTCCGACCAAGGACAAAGCAGCAGCAGCAGCAACAGTCGAAGTGACTGGCGTGCCGCCGCCAGCATCGCTGCCAGCACCGCTTAGTCCTGCCGTATCCCCGCCGTCACCGCAGGCGAGGGAGAGCCCCAGCCCTGGCTCCAGTCCAAATGTCAGCCCCAGCCCGAGCCCGAGCCAAAGCGGTAGCCGAAGCCGAAGCCAGAGTGCCGAGGTGGAGCCAGTGCCACCTTTGGTGGAGCTGGTGGACACCAAGGAGGCCCGCTAGGCCGGACAACGATGCTATTTTGTACTTGGTCCCTTTTGAAATACTCCTGTGGTCAAACCGTTAAGCCCGGCAGCAGAGTGCCGAGCGCGTACCCTGTGTCCTGTGTCCTGTTAGTTGTCCTTAGTTGTAGGCTGCACACCCAAACACACACACACACACACACCGCGTGCTGTACTTGTTATCTAGTCCTTCCCAGTGTCCCGAAAAACATTCGCATTGCTAATTGTTTACCTTACTACGCCTGCCTAAATTTAGCGTACCTACGTGTTTCTCTTTGTTTTAATTATTATTATTATCATTATTGCTTTCCAAATACTGCATCGCTCGTGATCCAGAGACCGAAATTCCTTTTGCTTGCAAGGCAGCAGAGTTATTTATATAACGTAAGCAATACCACCTAGTTCTCAGCACCCGACCTTGTGCGATATATATATATCCGAAACACAGCTCAACCAAAATTGTATACGAGTCCCCGATCTACACAGTCGGAATCTGTCCAGAGTTGTGTCCTGTCCGAGTCCCTGAACCTGAGCCACGGTTCAGGGATCCCCCTTAATCCAGTTAATCTAGAGACTAGACTCTGGACTCTTCTCTCGGGCAGCCCAAAAAGTAAGCTCTATATATATTTATTAGGCGAAATTTTGTCATAGTTTGTACTCTGCACCCAAAATAAAAGCTAACCAAACGTTTTGCCTAAATGGTAATCATTATTGGCTTTTTCTTGGGGGGGCTTTTCTTGCTTGGCAAGACTTGGAAGATGGTTATTGGCTCAGCCAGAGTGTCTCCAAGGCACCCAAGGGGCCACAACTTCTGCTAACTGAATTGTGTGGCTTTCAAAGTTAAAGTGTTCAAGCTGATAACGTTAGCCAGGGGAGAAGTATGCCTTTTGATAACCCACCTCGGCACTTAAGAAAAAGGTCTAGAAAATAGCAACAATACATGTTTGCAAATCCTTGACATCCCTCATAAACCTTAATTTAATTCAAATTAACGATCCTTTAGGCCAGCTTGTGTTCTTACTGGGTTGAAATGGAAAGAGACGACAAGAACAACGACATTCGCAGAGAGAGAGAAAGAAAGACTGAGCGCTGATTACACTCAGAAAACTTGAGAGCGGCACGAGGGTCGTTTGAGAAGTTAACAACTTTTTACATCATTCCGAAGTATTTTAATTTAAGTAAGAAGTTTGCAACACCATGAAGGAGACGTTACTGACTAAATCATATATATTCTTCATCAGCATCAGCAGCAGAGTTGATCTAGCCAAGTCCAGCAATTTGTTTAAATTTTCGAAAGGGGTCATTAAAATTCTTAAGGGTAAAAAAAATCAATTTTAAATTCAATAAGCAGAATTATTACCGCTATAAGAAAATTATAGAGAAGCTTTCTGAATTTAAATGTATACATTTTTTACTTAGTTGTGGTTTCCTAAACATTGATTTGACAAAAAAAAAAAATATATAAATATCAATACAATTTAAAAAATACGAATCTAAGACTTTCTTGAGGGCATCAAATTATCGAAAGCCAGTGGTAGCCAAAAGTCATATACCATATATTCAAATTCGCAATTAAAATTCTTATTAATTAAAAGTTAAATATTGAGAAAGCTTTTTTATCCAATTTTTTTTTTTTTACCTTTATAAGGTTTTGCTACATTGTTAAAAAACAAAGTGACAAACATCTTACAATCAGTATGCAGAAATATTAATATACTTCGAACTAATACAAAAAAGACTTTTCAAATATAAAGAATCACATTTTTGCTTAGTTAACACTTTTCCAAATGGTTTTAAAGTTCCAATGATGCGCTTTATATATTTCTTAAATGTTAATATTTTCTCTGAGTGTTGCATGCCAAGCTTAAATTGCAATGCAGAAAACGCGACGCAGGCGCAGCAAACTAGTTTTTGCGACGCAACAAGCAGAGGCGTCGCCAAAGGGCGCGCGCAACTAAGAGCGAGTGGGAGAGCGAGAGAGAGAGAACGTTGCTGCTCAGTTAACCGTTATGCTGCAGCCGCGCACAGTGGACAATTGCAACTCAAAAGTTGCTATTAATAATTATTACTTAAACAAAAAATTTCCTTTTATTTTTCTTATTTTTATAAAACTTTACGTAACGTTTTATGTGCAATAACCTATCTTTAAAATATATAACAAATTTCATATATAAATAAGAAGGGAAGCTAACTTCGAGAAGACGAAGTTTATATACCCCTTGCATGAAAATTGATTATAACTCAGCCAAAAATGCATTCATTTCAACTCAGAAAGCTGTTCTATGGCAGTTTTAAATAGATTAAAAAATCGACATCGTAAAATTTGAGAGTTCAAATATATATCTCTTTTCTGAATTTCTTAAATTTAAACGATGTAACTTAACCTTAAAAAAATATTTGAAAAAGTGCAGTAAACATTTTTTGGCCCAAACATGACTAGATCTTAATGCTGATCAAGAATATATATATTTTATAGGGTCGGAAACGACTCCATCACTTCGTTCGAGGCTTATGACTATAACCCTGCTAAGGTATAAAAAAATCAATGTATAAAAATAATTTAAATTTTTAATAAATATTAAAAATCCTTCATGAAAAACATAAGTAACAGAAAAGCAAAAAAAATTCCTATTCAAAATGTAACTCCCCTGATTTGATCGCCATTTTTAGGGTCTAGTAGCCCCACTGTGCCGCGTTCGCCTTCGCCTTCGCGTTCGCTTTCGCGTTCCCCACAGTTCGCAGTTCAGTCGACCAGCGACCGCCGTGGACAAAGCAACGCCTTCAATCTCGCGGATACTCTCTCTCTCTCTCTCTGGCCCACTCTCGCCCCCCCCAGCCCCAGTCGGACTTAGCCAGACGCATATAGACAGACACTCAAGTCAGAGGCGCGAGGGTGTCATATACGCGTATATACTCGCACATAGAGCAGATATAGCCGGCGATCGGCCATCAGGCATATAGATATATATTTTTTGTCTTCTTATTTTCCTGTGACAAAAACGCGCGACAAGTGGTTAAAAATAGTTGCCTCGCTGCCCAGAAACTCCTTCAACTAACTAAACCAGCAAAAAAAAAAACTAAAACAGCAACAAAATGGTCGAGACCGTGGTCACCGTCGAGCGCACAACAACAACCACATCGAACGGACCGCCCGGCGGCGCCAATCCCACCGGCGATGGCGGCTTCTGGAGCGCCATCCGTCTCAACATTGACTATTTCCGCACTGTTCCGGGCATCCTAAAGATTGTCCAGTTTGTAAGTAGCACCAACTATGGATGGGAATGTCTGAAACTCAAAAGAGTTGAAAGATATGTTTAAAACATTTTTTGAAAATATAAACAATAATTTGAAGAATAAGCTGTCAGATCAATTTGATATGAATATCATCTCTTTCATAGGTATATCTTTATTTCTTGTCAAGATTGATTCTCCAGTCTCTCTATTCATGGAGCTTTGAGTACCGGTTTTAGGTTTTTAGTGCTCATTTCAAATATTTTTTTAAATTTATATTTGAAGAGTAGATATTTTTGGTATTGTACATTTTGATTTCAACACATATTTTCGAAATCAAATACGATATGATTGAGTTTATTTATTTATAATTCCTCATATGCCATTTGGCGCAATCGGATTTCGCATAAACATTCGCCAAATGATAAATATGTATAGAATCAGGCAGTTATAGTGTTCTCAACTGAGGCAATGCACATATACGACGATACGACATATATCGAATCGATATCGTGAAAGCGTTTCCCCCCGGGGCTATCTTGCAACTTAAGCAGGCCAAGAGTCGTCCCTCGATAACTGTACAAATAAACCAATAGGTGTATATATAGGCATTGTATGTGAGGATCTCATTAGACTTACGCCCCACGGATAAGATAGGGCCCTGCAAACATGTGAGTCCATTGCCATGTGGTTCCCGATCATAGCTCATAATAGGGAGCCATGGAACTGCATCGACTTCGAGTTCGATTTGGCCTGGAATTTGGAGTCGGAGTCGGAGTCGGTGTCGAAGTCTGATAGTTCCCACAGCCATAGCAATGGGCACACAAGCGTGTGGCGCCGTGTGGGCAGCTCCACCAGTTGGCCATGTCAAGCGGTGATCCGATCCGATTCCCCATCCCCCCCCCCATTCCGCCGCCCACAGCGCTTAACCGTTGGACGCCAACACAAGACTCTAACGAGTACTCAAAGTCGTCGTAGTCGTAGTCGTGCTCGTACGGAGGCAGTGCCAGTGGCAGTGGCAGCCAGGTTTGCAGGTGTGGAAAGTCCACAGATTCCCTTCAACTATATATTTGGTGTTCTGGAAAGTCGGAATAAAGTCTAAACAAAAGTCTGACAAAAGCACCAAGGTCAAAGGACAACGACAACTGCTGAAGTACACATGAAAAATGCATTATTAACCGCTCGTCGGTTGTCGCTGAAAATCAATACTGAATAAATAGAGTGGGAGGCGAATGCACAGAGAGAAAAAGCGTACTAGGTTAAAAGGATATCAAATACTGATATCAGAGAGTTTCAAAGAACAGAACTAAGAAGCTAAACCAGGACCAAGGCAGGCGTTTATTGCTTAACTTAGCAAGAGAATAATAACATATTCCCGAAAGGATTAAGCTTTTATTAATGATATCAATCCGCTTTTCTCGCTGTGTGGCAAGGAGTGAAGGCAGGAGTGAAATTGCTGATATGATTACCATCGTCATAAACTGTCGGTTATTAAGTGCTATTTATTGATTTTTACTTCTCTTTTTTTCCCCTGGCCCCGACAAGCTCCGATTATCACGAACAAGCCGGGTTAGTTGCCAGGGCTAATGGTTAATGGTAACTTGTTATGGCTTACTAGTTAATAGTACAGTTGCGAGACTCAGACCCAGAACTTCTAGCTAGGCTTACCAAGGGAGGAAGACGGAGTAGAACTTTCTCCAAACTCATCCTGATCCGTCAAAGACTTATCTCTTGAATGCTTTGATGTCATAAATGTACATTTGGTGCTTTTTTGTTTGTTTCTTTGTCTGTCCAATGGGTATTTTTGTTCCTCTTTTTTTTTGTGTGGCAATTAATCTTATCGGACGCCTTTAGCGATAGACGGCTGATTGTCCCGTCGCACTATATGTATATATGTACAAGTGCTCCACTTAAGGTTGCCACCAAAAAAAAATAAACATGGCTATATATGCACCACCTGCACCTGCACAGTTCTCAGCTTTCGAAGGCAGGAGATCCTTAACCTAAATATCTAAATAATTAATATTGGGAACATAACATTTTACTTATTATCGAGCTTATTAGTTAATTATTCTTAACCATTGCAGGAAACCAAAGTTATATCTATGTAAATGTGGGGTACTATAACATTGCTTGCTTGAACAAGTCCTGACGAGTCCTGACTTGCCACAATTTGAATTTAAAATACTTTCTCGAGAACCCCAAGACCCTAATGATGTTATCATTTCGATGGCAGACGAAAAAGACTTGAGGTTAACTAGGCTGAGTGAGTCATTTTAGCCAGATGTGCGGATAGTTAAAAGACTGGCTAATCGGCCGTTACTCATACGCCCCGTTATCGGGGACACAAGGTGTGGCGATAATGGCGGACTCCCTATCCGCCTTCTACTCCTCTAAATTCGGTAGCCCTGAGCGATAAGGCCTGGACACCTGACTGCCAAATGCCAATTGCTAATTTGGCCCCGAACCCAGGCCCATTACTCATATATGCCCCTTGATCCTCGGTGTGAAAAAATCCCCTCAAGGCCAAACTCTTCCCCGGAGTTGCAATCCAATTTGTGGAAAGGCTTTCCGATTAGATTTGGTCGCCCTGCCAATTAGCATGAGCACGAACTTGTGTGAGTATATCAGATCGGATCGGAGATATATACATATATATGCATGGATATGGACTTGGACTATACATAACTCTGTGCATGCCAGGGCCAAGTGGGTATATATATCCTACACAGTGGGTTGTATATTCATGTGCACTTCGGAACAGGCACGATTTATTATTAAGTTCTTGTCGCTCTCGGAGGGGGAATGTTTTTATAATAGACATTACGTAAGAAACATATTTTGGAAGCTGCACAGCTACAGCATTGTTTCATTTTGATTTTTTTTTGACTTGAGATTTTAATGTTCTCGCCAAAAGCGGCAACACACACACAGGCGGTGTCATTCAAGAAATGTGTGTACCGCCTAACGAAGGCGGTTGCCCAGATACAACAACACAGTTGCTGTGACTGTGACTGTCACTGTCTCAGTGTTTGTTTTGGTTTTTTTTTGTCGGCGGCTTGGAGAATGCGATCGATCGTCACTAGCCGTGTATGGGCACAGACAGTGCCAGCCATGCCAGTGTTATCGGAACGCTCTGAAAGATCGTTTAATATAACGCTTAGGATGGCTTCGAATAAGGTTTTTATCTAACTGGGTCAGTTTGGAGTTCTTGCCTCACAAAAAGTGATGAATAGCATTTACAACTTTTATTACTTATTACTTTTTGGTTAGGAGCCTATAATCCCGTTCTGTACTTTACTGAGATGCACACCAAGTTATGCAAATACCTGGCCCTGTTTGTGTATTTGTTGTATATTTTAGATAATTGACGCTGACTAAGTGCACGACAACGACAAAGCTCTGGAGAGTGAGCTCATCAGCTTACAGGCTCTGTCTTAGCCCAGCTATTACGGCTTATTAACAAGCTACGAGCTATATTTGTTATATTATTATTGGGTCTTATCTATCTTGAGCAATCGCTAATCGAGATAGCGATTGCCTGATGATCCCCTATCACTTCTTAAACCCTTTGCTATTACTATTTATCAGCTCCCTAAGCCCTCTTCTATAGTTGTTTTATTCCTCTCTGTTCGTGTGTGTGTATGGCCATTGACACTTGAGTGGCTTCCGTTGAACTTCACAGACGGCGGAGGCGAGGCTGGAGCCCCAGATCGTAAACTGTAAACCGTATAATCGGAGGCCAAGAACCAGATCCATTTCAGTGGCGTTTCGCGTCATCGATTGCGTACGCACAATTTATGCTGGTTTGATCGATATATGTACATACATATATATGTCTGTTCCGAGATGCATTTGCTGTCCACGCACTGTTTCACGCTTCGCAGAGAGCTGCACAGAAAGAAATATTAACTGAATACCAATAAACCACTTGGGAAAGGAGAGATTTCAGTGTGTTCTAGAGGCAAAAAGGAGCTCTCTAAGAGGTCCTAGAATAGTGTGGCCCATAGCTGTAGATCGCAAGCTCAGCTAATTTCTTAGCCCTACTTTTACAGCACACATCATATATGTATAATTTAATTATATTCTTATATTGTTATATAACAAAATTCATTGATATTTCGGTTCTGTGTACTATATAGTTCTCCTTAGTCAGACGCTTGTCTTGGCCATTGGAGCGTTACGAAATATACATGTATATATACTTATGTTCATATACATAAACTATATTGACTGTGACCAGAAAAACACACACACACACATTTTACGCCCATGTATATATGCAAATCTGGCCGCTTGCTAAGCACACAACGCACAGCGCACTGGGGACACGACGGGCAAATAAAAGCCAACCATAAATTATGTTTAGAAAAGATAAAAATTCAAATATTTTCCCGACAGATTTCTTTCTCCCCGCTCTTGTTTTTTTTTTCAAAACGTGACGCAAATTTCTGGGAGAGGCCACCACGCATACTTCGTGGTATGTCCGGTGTCTTCAAAAATAGAAAAAGAAACAGAAAAAACGAAGAAGAACAACGCCATTCAAGAGTGTGTTTGCTTGTCTGCTGGTATTAATGGTTTTTTTTTAGGGGAATGCAATCGAAGATCAACAAATCGCTGACAGTTCAATCAACCTTTTGATTTGGCGCCGGCCGCCTCCTGCTTGTTGGTTAATTGTTTGCCAGATAGCAAAAGAAAAACAACATCAACATCTCGACATCGACATCGACATCAACACCAACATGTTGCCAGAGCCTCAGTCTCAGACGACATCAACAGGTCGCTTTTGGCCCGGCCACAACTTTCAGCTTTCACTTTTTTCATGCACCTTTTGTTTTAGCCAAAAGCAAATGCGCACCTGTTCCCCGGTTTATTTTTTGCTTTTTTTTCTCTTCTCTTCTTTTTTTGTGTCGCCAAAAGCTTATTGCTTTTTAATTGCCTGAAGCAACCACGTCACCTGGTCGCTGGGCTTGGTCATAACCAGGCTTGGGTTGTTCTAAACCTTGGCCAAAAAATCACCCTGCGAATTTGCCTGAATTTCGATAAGGTTAGCTCGTTCGCATATAAATCAATTACAAGTAATGAGCCCTGAGTCATTCATGAGTGCAAATCGAAGAACTCCATCACAGATAGAGAATAAAAGTGGACGTAGTGGGAGGTGGACTCCTTCCAAGTGAGTCACTTCACCGCCTAACAAATGGTCTGATTTCAAGGGGATATTTACCAGCATATGTTCGTGCATTACCTTATTAAATAGGTATTAACTTATTAATGGATTTAACAATAACAAAAAAGGAAGCTAACCTTAAGAAGAAAGAATAAAAATTGATCAAATTTTTTAAAATTTGAATAATGTTTAAATTACAAAATGTAATAACATTATTTTCCCCGTCAATTTTCAATATTATATTTTTATATAATACGATCTTAATGGCGAATCAAAATTCAAAGATGACAATTGGCAATCATTAGATTTTTGGCCTAGCTATATCACCAAGAAGATCTTAAATGTAGACATTAAAGGGATACAAAAATGGCTATATCTCAAAGTAGATGAAAATGTATTAAAAACTGACGAAAGTTGTAATTTTCTTTCCAAATTTTGTATTCGTTTCTATGACAGATATATATAATATTGTCAGACGAAGATTTTCTGCAAAGTTATTTCGAGATAGCCCCAAAACTTAGGGACTAGTTTGCGTAGAAACGGACAGACGGACATGGCTAGATCTACTCGGCTGCTGATGCTGATCAACAATATATTGAAGATATAGGGTCGGATATGACTCCTTCACTGCGTTGCAAACTTCTGACTAAAATTAGAATACCCTGCAATGTTATAACATAAAAAATGTATAACAACAAATAATAATATAATATTAATGTAGGATTTTGCTAGCCTAGTTCTAGCAATGAAAATTAATATACACCCGGAATATTATTGTAAAACATACTATATATGCAGTAAATTTTGTAAATACTTTGCTTAATTAGACAGAGAACTATCTGTGCTGTTGAACACATCTCAACACAACACAAGCATTCCATTCAGATTTTGTGCTCAATTGAAAGTGACATCATGTCATGCTCTTACTCCAAACACACACAGTGTGGCCTTGAAGAGGCGCCTTTAATTGGAGATCACGATCTGGGCTGAGGTAATAGAAATATCAATGAGAAACCATTAGGGAAGACAATTCATGATTTCTTTAGGTCCTTGCGAGAGGAGAGAAGAGCAAGGCATTCAGAGCAAGCTGATAGGTTACTTAGAAACCTTAAGATCCCTTTATAATTACACATAAATTATTCTTCAGTTACTTATTGCTCTCTACCCCTCTCTACTCACAGGTGCTGGGCATCATCTGCATGGCCCTGGCCGCTCCGCCCATGACCTCGGCCACCTCGTTCTTTATGTTCGTGATTGTGATCTCGTTCATCATCACCATCCTGCTGATCGCCGCCTACTTCCTGGGCATTCGCGAGGCCCTCAACGTGGCCGTCAACTGGATATTCTCGGTTAGTGATTTTATATAATATATAATATCTCCTAGACACAGTACTTACCTAATCCACACACTATTTGACTGCAGGAACTGATCACCACAGCCGTGCTGACGCTGCTGTACTTCATCGGCTTCATTGTCCAGCTGGCCAGATGGTCGGATTCCGGCGCCAAGGGTGCTGGCTCAAACACGGCCGCCGGCGTCTTTGGTCTTTTCAACTTCCTGGCCTATGCGGCGGGCACGTACTTCCTGTTCCTGGCGCATCGTTCCGGTGCCACCCACTAAGTCCGAATGGGGGAGCTGGAGCGACGGAGGATTGGAAGCAGCAAGCTGGAAGCTTAGCGTAGAATAATATCTAATTGTTAACAGAATAAGTGCAAGTCGAACGTACTTGTTTGTAATTTCGTCTCTCTCTCTCTCTCTTTTGTGAACGTATCTTTTTTTTTGTATTTGTTTTGTTGTTACGGGTAATTTATGGATGTGAGGAGGAGCAGCAGCAGGAGGAGCAAATCGAACAGCAGCTCAATGGAAAGCCCAGCCTTTCTCGACTTGATTTGTTTTTAATGTTATTTTTTAATGCCTAACTTTAACGCCGATGCTAACATTTAAGTTGAAACCCACCAGCACACACGCACACCGACTACATCTACTACCCAGGCTGGGGTGGGTCGCCTGGATCTATGGATCTAAATCTATATAGTACCTAAAATCAAATTCACTTTGAGCATTTGCATTTTTACTAAAGGTTATATAGATAGATAATCTGTGCCTGGAAAGGTTTTGTTGCACAAAAAAGAAGGTAACACTAAAGATAATGTAAAGAATAAGATGCTTAACGCGTATCGCTTGCACAATGCCTAAAAGAGCATTCTCTCTCCGACTTTCCTAGAGAAATTCGAGTGGCGTTACGCATGTTTTTCTTTACATTGTCCTTGGTATTAACCGTTTATTGTTTATTAGAGTTTGGTTAGCTAATTTTCCTCTGGGATTTTTTCGAGAAACCTATTTCTATTAAAAAAAAATAATAATAATAATAATATAGTAAATACATAATTTATTTCCGTTTTGAACTTTGACAAAAACTCGATAAAAAGTCTGATTTATGGAAACAGCTTTAGTTTTCATAGTCACGGAATAACGCTTTAGCCAACTTCACGTCTATAGTTTGTTACATATTTCAGGAAATGTAATAAATATGGGTCAGAATGCTTATTGCCAATTCCGAAGGCGACCCGCCCCGGACAGACACAAACACAGACAACACCTGCACACACACAACACACACATAAAAACGCGAGGCAAGAGAACAATAGCGCCACAATGAGTTAAGTTCAATAAATTATTTGTATTTTCTCAAAATCAGACGATAATTTTGAGGTTTAATAAAAATGCAACAGGCAGCCAGCAGCAGCCCAACAAAAAATGATCTCGCAGGGCCTTGGGTCAGTGGTCTCTGTCTCTGAATTTCCTCAAAGTTTCAACTTTTGGTTTTTGCGGATGCTGCTGCTGCTGCTGCTTCTAAGGGTGGGGTGACTAGATCGAATATCACCAGGCTCTGGTGGCGGCTTGCGACCATTCTCAATTCCAGCTACTTGCTATCGTCCAGAATTCAGGGCTAAAAGTACTTCTTCATTTCATCGTAAAGGGCCAACACGAGGGCACCGCCCGTGCCTCTCAAAACGTTGGAGAAGGCACCCTTAAAGAAGGCGCCCACACCCTCCTGCTTGGCAATGACCACCCAGCAATGGGCAGTATTCTTGTAGATCATCTCCGATTTCTTCAGACCCGACTGCATCATCATGCGACGTCTCACCGTGTCGAACGGATAGGAGGCAATGCCTGCTATGGTGGTGACCACCTGGGCGATCGCCCAGCTGACGTAGAACGGCGTTTCCTTCGGATTCGGCAGGTAGTCGCGGCATGTGTCGTAGAAGCCAAAGTAGGCGGCGCGGTAGATCACGATGCCCTGCACGGAGACGATGAAGCCACGATACAGTCCAATGGGGCCGTCACTCTTTACGATCTTCATGAGGCAGTCGACGAGGCCATTGAACTCCCGGGAGCCGCCTTTACCCACGTCGGCGGCCAGTCTGTTGTAAGCAGGAGTAGCATTCATATACGATTAAGTAATCATCTGTTTTAAGCTCAAGGCTAGATTGCCTCCACATCATGGGGCAAACCCTGTAAGCCTGTAACCATAACTTACCGGGTTCGCGCAAAGTCCAGGGGATACACAAAACACAAGGACGTTGCACCGGCAGCACCACCGGAGGCCAAATTGCCAGCAAAATGACGCCAGAACTGTTTATGCTTGTCAACGCCCCCGAGGAAGATCTGCAAAACAAAGGGGAGGGATCACTCAAGATCGCAAGAGGAGACCCGCTGCGTGGTTGCTTACCGATTTATACACGTCCTTGAATGCAAAGTTAAGAGCCTGTGTGGGAAAATAACGTATAACATTGGCCAAGTTACCGCGCCAGAACGACCCGAATCCCTGCTCCTTGGGAATGCGCACAAAGGCATCGACAATGCCCTTGTACCGCTGGTCAGCGGATATCTGTTTGGAGACCTCCTGCACCTGCAGCAGGAGCTTAACGCGCTCAATGGGCGCCACCGCTGTTTTGGCAACCGCTGCCGACACACCGCCCATCATAAAGTCCATGAGAAAGGACTTGAGATCGCCCTTATAAGCGCCACCGCCGCCTTCTTCACCCATTGTTGCGAGCTCTTAGTTGCTTTATTTTGTTGGTAAAAAAAAAAGAATTCAAATTGTAAAACGTGATATAACAACGTATAATTTTGATATAAACGAAATTGTATAATTTATTAACGAACTGAGACCCGAACTGACGCACCCCTGACGAGATTCTGAGAGCCCAGTCGCTTCAATTCAGGTGCGATGGAATTGTCTTGGCCAACTTCGATTCGGTGTTCTGGTGTTCAGCTGGCAGCTAACCCTTGGACCGAGCCAAGGTCAGATGTAGGCTGTATATATTATATACAGCATAGATATACATTCGCATTCGCAGAATAAGAATAAGTAAAACACACAACATTGTACTATTTTTATCAATTTTTATATATTTTTAAACCAACCTAGGTTGAGTTTGTTGTTTGTCGAGTCGTGTCGTGTCGGAGGCTAAAGAATCTCTACAGGTCTTCGGTCGAGGATTCTTTGGGTCCCCCTTATCGATGGTCACACTCTTGGTTTTGGCTGTGGAGATGGCGCGACCCAGCAGCATGACAGATAGGATATAGTGGATATAGCCTAACCCAAACTTAACAATACTAATCAATATCAATATCGTCGCTATGTTCGTTCGTCTTTCAGTGTACTGGGTGCTCCCATGAGCCGAGTCGTTTCCTCTTCTCCTAGCGTATTTCTTATTTTCATCTTCTGTTGCTGTTTGCCGTTTGCTGGTTGCGTTCTGCTTTTGCTTGTTGTTCTATTGATTCTGGCCATCCATCGTTCCGTAAATTAGTTCCCAGTTATTATATATAATATAATTTCATAATTATATCTGTTGGGGGGGCGGGGGCAAGGGAAAAATGGGGGCTGGGAGAAAGGGGATTCTTATTGCTTGCCGTTGTTCTTGCTAAGGTGATTTTGGTTGCAGATCAAACATTTGCTGTTGCTGTTGCTCTTTCAGTTATCTAACATAATTATAGCTGGTAGTGTTTAGTAGTTTTCTTGTTTGTTTGTTTTTGTTTTTGTTGTTGTATGTAGTTGTTGTATTTTGCTGTTGTTTGTTTGAATAATTTAATAATTTAATTTACAAGAACTTCTTGATCTCATCGTACAACACAAGCACGAAAGCACCGCCAGTGCCTCTGAGAACGTTGGAGAAGGCGCCCTTGAAGAAGGCACCAGTGCCCTCCTGCTTGGCGATGGTTGCCCAGCAGTGCAGTGTGTTCTTGTAGATGATCTCGGTGGACTTGCGGCCAGACTGCATCATCATGCGACGACGCACGGTGTCGAAGGGATACGACACGATGCCAGCAACGGTTGTCACAACCTGGGCGATGGCCCAGCTGATGTAGATGGGTGTGTTCTTGGGGTCGGGCAACATACCGCGGGCGGTATCGTAGAAGCCAAAGTAGGCGGCACGGTAGATGATGATGCCCTGGACAGACACACCGAAGCCGCGGTACAAGCCGACGATGCCGTCGCTCTTGAAGATCTTGGTCAAGCAGTTGCCCAGACCGGTGAATTCACGCTGACCACCCTTGCCAGTATCAGCAGCCAAGCTGTATTTAAAATAAATAATACTCGTATTAGCACACATTTTACACTCTCCTCGATATTGCTGCCAACTTACCGAGTACGGGCAAAGTCCAAGGGGTAGACAAAGCACAGGGAGGTAGCACCAGCGGCACCACCGGAGGCCAGGTTACCGCAGAAGTAACGCCAGAACTGGGTGTTCTTGTCAACACCTCCCAGGAAGACCTATAAATGGATGGATGGATGGATGGATGGATGGGTGGATGGAGCAGGAAATTAGCATTGGAGAGGCACTAAAAGACTAGTTAATGGACTTACCTGCTTGTACTTGTCCTTGAAGGCAAAGTTCAGAGCCTGGGTCGGGAAGTATCTGATGACGTTGGCCAAGTTACCGCGCCAGTACGAGCCAAAACCTTGCTCCTTTGGAATGCGGATAAAGCAATCAACCATGCCCTTGTACTGCTTGTCGGGGCTGATTTGTTTCGAGATGTGCTGAACCTGCAGGAGCAGCTTCACACGCTCAATGGGGGCGACGGCAGTCTTTGAGACGGCTGCGGAGATGCCTCCGGCAGCGAAGTCCTTGACGAATCCAACAGCATCGAAATCCTTGCCCATTTTGCTGTAAACACACACATATATCGGGTGATGGCACCCAAACTTTCAATTAATCGTCGTCTCGACACTCCCTCTCCTTCTTCTTCTCTTCTTCTCTCCTTCTCTTCTTGCTTTCTTGATGGAATCTTGATCGCCTCTGTGGCGTTTTGATGGATGGATGGATGGATAGATGGATGCTTGATACACGGGTGGGAGCTTCCCATGCGTTGCATAATGTTTACGATTTACGGTATACGATATACGTTTTACGTTTTACGATTTACGATATGATGTATGAACAAACGAACGATAACGATGAATTCACTTTCATTGATTCACACAGAAGAATAGCCCAAAAGCCAAATAAAGATGTGATTAAAATAATGATACAAACCAAAAACCATGCACTTTTCTTTATCTTTTTCTTCCTTTCTTCTTTCACACATATGTACATAATACTTTTGAAACGTTTAGGGTTAAAACGAAAAGGTTTAGCGAGAAATAAAAACGTAACGAGAGCGCGGGATGGTTAAAACATGCAAAGGTTAGTACAACTTATAATTAAAACTAATGAATACATGGGTTTATTGGCAATAAATGTGTGTTTTTAGATTATGGTATATGGGGATCACAAACTAGGGGTTCTTTAATGATTACAAACAAATGAAAATGAACAGACAATGGCAAGGGGTTAGTATATAGTGAGCGGTGTTTAATTGTTTAGCTTTTCTCCATCATAAATGACTGTATGTATTGGCTAAAACCGGTTAACGTTTGCAAAAAAAAAAAAAAAAGAAATATATATATAACCCAAAAACAATTAAAGGCCGGCTGAACTTGCCACGTGGTTTGAATAAATGGCAATTCAGAGTGTATTTGGAATGAGTTCCAACCAGTTTACGGAGCCCCGCAATAAAGAGTTGCCCTCCAAAGTTTAAGAGAAGCTCCACTGATGGTTACGTGGCACGGCACACTCATTGTGTGCCCGCCGCTTGTGTTCAACTCTTTTCATTCACTGTGCCTCTTGCTCTTAGTTGTTAATTGAAACTGCATTTTTCAGGTTTTCATTTGGCAAGAGCAATGATGTTTGCATATTTGGATTGCATAATTGCCACCGACAAGAGTGAGAACAAAGAATAGAGGAAAGTTCAATGGAAAATTCAGTGTATGGGCATTGGCACAAGTGCGAGTAGGATGGCTATAGGGGCCAAAACTTTTTTTCTTTTCTTTTCTTTTCTATTCTTTTTTTTTGGCAGCTGGCTTTTGCCATTGAAGCGTGTTCGATAATTTTAGAATTTCAAGTGTGCAAAGAAGAAGCGCCAGCAGCACCAACAGGAGAGCTAGAGAGAACGTTTCGTTTCATTTTATTTCAGCGAAATTCAATTAGCATATTCTAGGCCGCACCGCACCGCCGTTCATTGATGGGTTTATGTAACACTTGACAAAGACAAAGAGACAAGAGCAAGAGCGTAGCTTGGTTTGCTTTCTCTTCAGTGCTCTTTCTCTTTGGCCAACTGTTCTATGCAAAGTTATCTAATCGGGGCTAAAGAGAGCGCCAAAGCTTTCGCTTTGGCAGCGAAGAGAGCGTGATGTAACAGCCGCAGCTGGAAAAATTCTAGTTGGCCTCGAAAGAAAGTTGCACGTGGAAAGCTTAGGCTTCTTCGAGTTGTATCCAATCCAGGCGAGTTATGCTTAATTCATTGTTATTGATTGCATAATAGCAGCACCGTTAACCACAAAAAAAAAAAAAGTAACCAAACGATTCAAGTTCAGCTCGGTTTATGTAACCAAGCGAACGGAATATTCTCTTCCATCAGATCAACTCGATTGGAATTTGGAACTAAAAAATATCTAGTCACTCGCGATGTTTCATTCAATTGCAGATGCAGATGTGGATGCAGTCGAGTTATTCAATTTAATTTCAATTGGCTTGCATACGTACTATTTGTATGTGTTTTATATCACAGCACAAAACCGAAAAAAAATATTTATCCTTATTCCCTTGGAAATCAAAGGTCTTAACCGGACGGCAACTGAATTGCTTGTGAAAGTACCGTACGCCGAAGTCAGCCAGCTAGCCTGCGCTGCCTGCGTCGCTTGCGTTGGCGTTGGCGCTAGCGAGGCCGCGCAGTCGGCGTCAAGTTCAGCAACAGTTGCGCGAGAGCGGGGGAGAGCAGCCGAGGCGAGGCAGTGGCAGTGGCAGAGGGAGAGAGCGTGCGAAAAGCGTCATCCATCTATCGCTTGGGTTGGCAACAGCACGTGTGCGATAGAGAGGGCAGAGGCAGGGACAGGGGCGAGAGCGAGATCGTTGCTTATCAGTGCTAAGAATTCAATGCCGTGTGGGTTGCATAAGAGGAAGTACTCGCATTAGAGAACACTTTTTATTTCGTTTTAACCGTCCCGAAAACGCATATATGGCCAATTGTTTTTCATTTACCCCTTTCGAGGTTTTGGCTTTTGCTTGCCAAAAAAAAAAATATAAAAGAAAAAACATCAAGAACACAAAATGCTCTCCGTACGTTCTTTCTCTCACTCTCTCTCTCCCAAGAACACTTACAGTTGGCAATGAGCCGAGGCGTCAGCTGCGAAGCATGTGACTAGGCTTTCTCGCTCTAATTCTCGCTCTTCCCTGACTTTTGCTGGCTCACGCCCCCTCTCTTTCGCGCACGCGGAAGAGGGCGGCTGGCAGCTCGAAAAGTGCGTGAAGCGATTAGATAAAGAACGCTAATACAGTTATTTATATAAGGCCTGTCTGCGCCGCTTTTTCAAGGTCCCGCTATCGCAAAAAATTACATAAAAAACAAGAGCGAGCGCCGCCGCCGTTGGCGACAAGCCAACAAAAAAAAAAAAAAAAAAAAAAAAAAAAAATAGAGCAAGAAAAAGTGCAGCGGAGTTGGGGCTAAAATTAAACGGCGGCCAAGTTTACATAGAATCTGAATCAGAATAGGCATCAGCTGGGAGACTCGGATTTCGCCAAGCTAAACAAAAAATAGGGCGTGGAGCCAGGCAACGAGCGGCATTAAATAAACACGAGGCATTGAAAATTTCCGTCGAGTCGCCAATTTATCGGTTGTATCCAAGCCGATGATGATTCTCTCTTTTCCAATGAATTGATGTGATTCGCTTGGAAGATGTAAAAACGAACTATCGCTTTGCTTGCTTGGAGGGAATCTGTGCCTGTAATCAGTGCGAAATGGCGCTAAAAGGCCGGACAAAAGGGCAAAATAAACATAAAAATCACATGTATACCTGAACGTGTGACGTCCGGCGTTTGACGTCACACGGGTAGGAAGGGGGCCACGAAAACGGCGGCCACAAGCGAATTGTTCTGTCGGTTTCTGGCCACAACTTTGTACTTTTTGACACGGTGAAATGGGAAGAGCAAAAGCAAGAGCAAGAAGAAAGCGGGTCACAAGAGAAAAGAGACAGTTACATTTTCTCTTGCGAATAAAACGGCACTCGGAAACACACACACACAGATAAGAACTTGCACGCGCAGCTGGGCCATCGACAGGGGAGCGAGCGAGAGGGCACTACAGCACATGGAATTAATTCGCCAGTGTATGCGTGCGTGTACCGGGGCAATAGAACAATCAATTGCCACACTTTCATCTAATAAATCCCCGCATTTAAGCCCACAAATGCACAAAGTGCAACTCAATTTACACCAGGAGGCATATTGTGTTCAATTCAAGCGAAATAATAAAAGAAAAAAACGCCGCAAGAGAAAAACTGGGAGCCGGAGCACAGGCCTGCCAACTCGCTACAAATTGCATAAGTTGGCAGTTCCAGCGTGGTTGCAAAAAATAAAAGAGAAAAATGCTGAAAAAATGGGGAAAAACGATCCAGCGTGGCTTCAAACGAGAGATGACTTCAGATTTATGACTCAACGCGGCATCGTTGGCCCCTCAGAGGCGGTTCTTCCAGCAATTATGCCTGGTTTCACTTAGCTTCGTCTCAGCCGCATTTTTTTTTTTCGCCTGGTTATATAAGCACATTTTTTCCCAGCGATTTTCAAAGGCTACTTAGGGCAAAACTAACGCCGATTAGCCATACATATACATTGTATATCCAAATTAAACCAACACCGACACAGTAAAAAAAATTAGCACATTACATAACTAAGGAATCTAGCGCAAGGTGAGGTGAAAAAAAAAAATCAATGGCGGTGCAAATTTTCGGGGGCGACATCAGGCACTGTCCCCGCCGCCGGCGTTAGCCGGCATTGCGCGCCGCTGGGCGCTGTCGTAGGTGGTAAATAGAAAATAGCACAATACCTTCAGTTGTTAACTTCTCACAAAAGTCACAGAATAAAAACTTCTTTTGCAGAAACGACGAAGCGCGTGCTCACTTGGCGAACAAAATTCGTGAAGTGACCAGCATTGGCGGCGGAGGAGAAGCGCCGTTTTAAGAGTGCTGCATTTTGAATTTTCTGAGGACAGGGCACACTATTTTGTAACAGGGCTGGAAAAACATCGATGTTTGCCACAATCGATGTTTTCGATATTTTCCCCTGAGTTTTAAAGAAAATAGAGCTTGATTTTGTTTGGGAAAAATAACGTAGTAATAATTTTGCACATGACTAGCTCTGCTGAATGCACATGCAACTACAAAAATAATTGCACTTAAAAGGAAACTCTGGCAGTGTTTTGGATAATTCCAAATTTTTTTTCTTAGCTATCAATTGGTCCTTTTTTTTAGATTGTAGAATAGATTAATTTTTGTAAACAAATTCGCATAAAAGGTTTCCCAAAAAGCAAACAAACTTTTGGCAACATCGATACTATCGATGTTACATTCAGTTTTTTTCCAGTTCTAAAGAGAAGTCCTACGAAAAGAGGAAGTTAACAGAAACTTCCGAATAAAGCAGAGATTCAATCTCTGAGATTGAGAGAAAAATAAACAAATAAAGTGGGAAAACTTGCCGATACATCGATGTTCCATTGAATTAACTCTCCAATTTCGTCAGTCGTTGGCCACACTCTCCAAACTGGTAGAGGAAATGGATGAAAATGGTAGAAAACATAGCTATGTATATGAAAACTACGAAAGCTTTTTATACTTTTTTTTAAGCTTTATTTAAAGTTGAAAAAATTCAAATTGCAAACGTTATAACGTCCATCGCTCAGCCCATGTACCTTCTTCCTCATAAGACATTTGTATTTGCGCATTAGCTTCTAAATCCGTTTCATCCCTCCATATTTAGCGATTGTGGAAATTAATAAAATAAAATGAAATGTTGTCAAATAGCTGTGGCCTCTGGCCTTCGGTGAATAAGATCAATATGTATTCCACAGCGAATTTTCTTCATTGCGACATACCGGATACCGATTGTGTGTGTCAGTTTTTAATAAGGACTTTTGAATATTATTATTATCATTATTCTCTCTGAAATCTTCTGGCTTCGCTTACCAATATTTTGGTTTATCAATGCGCTTGAGTGACGCCGGGCGGATTTTGATATTCATCTCCGCCTTGGGCTGCACCTTGTCGTAGTTAAGCTTCTCGTTAATTTTCTGATTCAGCTCCATCAGCACCTCGTGGTAGAGCTTGACCTGGTCCTGGTCAAGGGTGGGCCGCGGGTTGCGATCCATCCTGTGTGCGCCTCTCTCGAAATATATATATATAAATATTTGTATTTATTTTTTCGTTGAAAATATATTTAATTTTTGTTTAATATTTGCTTGTTTACTGTAACAAGCCTGACGAGAGAATGGGAAAAATGGGATTCTAGATGACAACTCCGATTTTTAATGTGACAAAAAGAGCAGCGCCTTCTAATAATTCCTTAAAAACAATATTATTGGACCACATTTTGCATGGTTTTAGGACACTGACTTCGTTGACTTTAAACTTGGACTTTTAAGCGCTCAATTTATTTATTTTCTGAAATTTGTAAAACCTTTTATACCGTTGCAGGGTATTATAATTTCAGTCAGAAGTTTGCAACGCAGTGAAGGAGTCATCTCCGACCCTAAAAAGTATATATATTCTTGATCAGCATCAACAGCCGAGTCGATCTAGCCATGTCCGTCTGTCCGTCTGTCCTTCTGTCCGTTTCTACGCAAACTAGTCCCTCAGTTTTGAAGCTATCTGAATGAAACTTTGCAGATAGTCTTCTATATGCTCTCACTCGTGCATATGTCAGAATGAGCCGGATCGGTCAACTATATCATATAGCTGCCATACAACCGATCCGTAAATTTGTTGAAAAAAAATTATAACTTCACTGTTTTTTAACATATCTTTATTATTTCTCGGTTATGAGCTTTATATATTGTTTCAGATTTTTGGATTTTATTTTATAAAAATCGGACTACTATATCATATAGCTGCCATAGGAACGGTCGGCAAAATTTTCAGAAAAAAAATTATAGCTTTGTTAGTTTTCAACATAATTTCTTTTACTTTGAGGTACTAGTGGTTCATATTTTTTCAGAATTTTGTTGTAAATTTCATAAGAATCGGACGACTATATCATATAGCTGCCATACAAACGATCGGTAAATGTGGAGAAAAAATATATTTTACTTTACATGTAAAAATGTGAAAAAATGTAAAAAAATTGTATGAATATGAAAGTAGTTTATATTATATTATATTGGGATAGATTATAATTCATACAATTGGAATCTGCAAGGGTATATTTAGCTTCCTTTCTTGTTTAGAATAATATCAAAGTTTTGGTTCCATATCCTCCGATTTAAAAACACAATAAGCGCATATTTTTATATACGAAAAATCATTTATTGAGTAAATTTCTTTTCGATTTGTTTTTCACATTTTCACAAAATTGTATTTGGTTTTAGTTGTAGTTGTAGTTGTAGTTGTATAGCTTGTTCTCTAATATTTTTCCTTGGCCTTGGGATACAATTTCGAAAGCCTTGTGTTGTGGGGTGAGGTGAGTGGGTGTCTTTTTTGTATTTAGTTTTCCGCTGAATGTGTATGTGGGTCTTGTTGTAATTGTAATTTTGTAATGTTTTGTAATTTGTTGTAATGTTTTTGTAATGTTTGTATTGAGCGCTAGCAATTAACATTTAATTACACCAAAAAGGGCAAACATCTTACGCAGATAAGTATGTTATGTTATGTAAACACCTATGTTTATATAGTTTCTGGATCCATGGGTCTGGCCTGGCGATCGATTGAAATGAAAACACGAGGGTATTACGAGGATTACGGTTACGGTTAGTGGTTATGGTAGTTATGGTAGTAATGGTAAATGTAAACAAATGCATAGTAATCGCTAGTAAATACTGTCTAAACTATGACACAACTGACATCGAGTAGTCTTCTAAAGGGGGGTCTGCTCTCTATGCCTATATGTCCTTTAGTCCTATATCCTTTACGCGGCTATCAATATTCCATGGTTCAGATACAAAACATACACAGAGTGGATATTCGATATATACGTGTTACGATATCGGATAGCGTTCGGGTTGCGTTGTGGTTAAAAAACACAGAGTTATACAATGTTATGGGAATATATGTATGTGGGTAGTTTAGGTAGTTAGGCTCTCCCTTAACCTTTAACTATTTTTTGCAGATTTCTCTTTCGCTTTTTTCATCGTTATTTTTTTTGTCTTTTTTCTTTGATTTTTCATTGATTTTTCAATTGTATAGGAAACAACAAAAATGGACGCAAAATTATTGTTATAGTAGTAATCAAGTTTACCCATCTTGCTTTTACGTTTAGTTAACTATATAGGAATATGCAAAACGTACACTTATAATATTATTTTTCTTGTTTTACTTTTGGTTTTCGTCTTGTATGTCTTCGTCTTCTTATCGATCTGATACTATATAAATGCAGCTCTAAAACTTGTATTCTTTTGACATTATATTTTCCCATCTGGCGGCATCCCGAGTCGTGTTCAATCTTGTCTCGTCGCGTCCCATCTCGCATTTATGCTGTCTGTGTGTATATTTCTTACGCCCTTCAAATACATTTAATAACATTTCTATAGAAATATTCAAAGCTGAGGTAGTTATTTCATCCATTTATTCTTTACTTTAGTTTACGTTTGGTTATGCATGTATGTTACTCCACAAATACGCTGTAGGTTAGTTTTAGGTATACACATCTATGACTCGTTACCTTGCTCACATATTCACATTAAATTCATAATTTAGACGAGTTTTGGAGTGGGGCTTACTTAGGGACCGGGGTTACTTTTAGACAACATCGAAGGCCTCGCGAAACGATCGGTTTATCGGAACAGCGGTAACTTATCGGTTCATCGGAGAGTCGAAGGGGTGGCAATCGAAATCGAAATCGAATGGATAACAACTGAAAACTGAAAATGAAATGCTGAACTACAACGGAAATAAAGAAATAAAAACAAAATGGCAAATAATAGTTTTGTGGTTTTTTTTTTTTTGGTTTTTTAATAATATTTTACTCTTTTTTTGTTATATTTATAATATTTATATAGATATTTTAGCTCTGTAATGTAGATACAATGTACAATGTAGATACATCCTGTGTCGTCGTCACATCATCATCCTCATGAAGATTATGCGTAAATTAAATGAACTTAACGTTTATAAAGTTTATATAAAGACGACGCAAAAAAAAAGCTCTAAACTAGTTTAGGTAAAGATAAAGGTAAATTTAAAAATAATTAATGTAAAAATAGTTGTATTTTTTTGTTGTTTTTTCTTTTTCTTTTTCTTTTGTTTTCTTTTCTTTTCTTTTGTAAATTTTCCTCTTTCAACTTTAGGTGTTTCCTTTTCTCATTTAAGATATTAATATTATTTTGTATTATTATTAAAGTGTTTAAAGTGGTTTCTATATAGTTTGCTCGCCATTTAAAAAAATGTCCAAAAAATTATAAAGTGGAGTGTGGGGGGGGGGGGGGGGGGGTGGGGGTATGGGATATGCTAATGCAAGGGGGGTGATAGGGGAGTTTTAGGGGGCGAAGGTGAGGTGTGGTGAGGTGTCCAGCGGATGGTTTTAATTATAAACTACTATCACACAGGCAAACCAGGCGCTGGATGGATGGCGGTGAAATGGGACATCGAAGGGGGATTGGGGGGATGAATAATGGGACGGGGCAGGGGTGCTGGAGGGTGGAGGGTGCGGGGGTGGCGGTGGCAATATGAAATACACAACAAAAAATTAATAAAATTAATCAAAGTAAATAAACGTGTGGGGAATCGTACAGATATTCCCACTTTTGGGGTACAAAATCGTTTCAAGGATGCCAAACAAAATGCAAAAAACCCACTACTTCTACACAGGCTGCCTTTCAGGTTTATCGATCGATCTATCTATCGATCTTTATGTATGTATATGTATATGCTTATGTATGCTGCATAGATTATTGTTTTATAGTTTAGTTAGTTAGTTTTTATTAGCTTTTAGTCAGCGTTGTTGTAATTGTTGTATGTATGGTGTGTTTGGTGAGTATGGTGTATTTTCGCATGTGGTGTGTGGTTTGTGTGGTGTCTTTGCAATAAATATAACGGTAACTAAATATATGTTGTAGCTCAGTCTCCAGTTGATTACCGTGTATAATTTATTACAAATCGAAACAATAAAAAAAATATATGTATACTTTATATATATAAGAATAATATTAAATAAAGACTATCAAATATATATATTTATATATATACACATATAGTTATATATATGTATACCGGGTATATATATTCAAAATGCTTGAAATGTACAAAAACAAACAAACAAAGCTCAGGGGTTTGGGATTCATTTTGTTTCCATTTCCATTTCCGCTTCCGTTTCGGTTTCCTTCTCCTCCTACTCCTCTCCTTCCTATCCGCGCGTTCGTCGTTTCGTTTCATTTCATTTCGTTTCAACGCGTTGCCTATATATCGTATTTAATAAATTTTGGATAAGACCTTGTGGTTGCTATTGTTACTGTTTTGCGTTTTACATTTACATTACGAATAGGGGGCTTCTTTTCATATCGAATTTTACATAGAGAATTTTGTGTGTGTGTTTGTATATATGTATGTGTACTCAAAACTTTGTTATTATTGTGTTGTTTTTAGTAGTTATATTTTTTTGTTAAAGTTCTCGTTTGCTTTACTTTATATAGCTTGTTTCTTTCTTTTTTTTTTGTGGTTTCATTTTGTTAGATTTTTGTGTTTTTTTTTTGCGTTTTTCTTTTGTTGTTGGTTTTTAAGTGTTGTTGTTGTTGTGTGTGTGTGTAAACTTTGTAGTACATTTTTCTTACGGCTGACACAATTGGTTTTTATTTCGTTTTCCATTTTTTATTCTGGATGCTTAAATGCTAAAAATATATAGTAAATGTTTTGAAAGTTTTATTTCATGCTCTGAAAAGTTCATGTTTTCTTCTCGAAAAATTTGTATGCTCAGTTTCGGTTTTATTTTGACTTTTTCGTTTTTAAGTTTTCTTTTTTTTTCGCCTCTGTTCGGATCGCATGCAACTCCATGCTGTTCCGCTATGTTCCATTCCATGCGTTCTGCAGTGTGTTTTGCTTTCGTTTTGTTTCAAGTTTAGTTTGGTTTTTTGTGTCGTCTTTCAGAGTGATTTTGGATCTTTCTATCTTTCCTGTTTGCTTTTTTGTTTTTCTTTCTTTTCTGTCTTCTCTGGATGATCTGCTGGCTGATTTTGCGTCCAAATTTCTTTTCGAAACTAAAAAATAATTAACCCCCAATTTGTATCGATTAATTTAGTGCTGTTTCATCGGACCTCGCTCATCTCTAACACTATAGTTATTTAGCTTTATGTTCTTGCTTTAGATTTAGCTTTAGGTTTAGTTTTTACTTTAGCTTTAGTTTTAGTTTTAGCTTTAGTCACTTGCTTATATCATTATATTTCATCATTTTCACTGTGTGAGTGGCGGCTTGGCTTTTTGGGCTATTTGCTTCTCTGCTTCTTCGCTCCTTTTTCGTGTCTCTTTATCCTTTCTTTTTTCTGCGTGGCTAACGGTTCTCTAGTTGTTCATCTTCAGCTGCTGTTGCTGTCAAAGCTTACGTTTAAACTCGCGTTATATCGTTATCGCTATCGCTATCCCTATCGTTAATCGTTAAAGAATGCCTCGTTTATCAACTGTTGCTATCTCTCTCTGGCTCTGTCTGGCTCTCTACCTGTCTCTATCCAACTTTCACGCGCCTAACAATTGAAAAACAAACCTCAGTTTTCAGATTTAGTTTTTGTTTTGTTTTTTTTTTCTGTGTATATGCCTTAAGAAAACTCCTTCCTTTCAATAGGTTAAAAATCCCTTCTCATAA